>LUCH01007310.1:14201-27284 GCA_013368495.1 Paragonimus heterotremus
ATTACCTTGTTTACAATGTCAGACACTTTTTACCACTATATATATTTCTCATTACACACTACACATCTGTATTTGAATAGAATAGTCAGAAGACACAAATTACAATATGAATTCATTTCGCACACTCTCATCAGTCGCAAACGTTTGACTAACATGAAAACAAAACCGTAAGTTTCACCGTGAGTGCCAACCATGACCCAGCCCGATTTCTACTTTTAATCGTTTCATTCAAGTCTTGTTGGTTTTGTTTTCATACTAGTCACACGTTTACGACTAACGAGAGTGTGCGAAATGAATTCATATCGTAATTTGTGTCTTCTGACTATTCTATTCACATGGCTAAAAGGGACTCAATGTTTCAAATAGATGAAAATCGATCAAACTTGAATAAACGTATAGTGCGGTGACAAGGATAGTACGCAAGTATTTTGATTCTTTTTTATTGTAGCAAATTGAACTTCCGGACCGGGAAAGATACACCTAAAATAACAAGGTTGATGTTATATCCATAATGCAATAATTGGACTGTAAAAACACTGTAAACGTACAACATTCCAGTATTTTATGAAAATTTTCAAAATCCAGAATCTTGTAGCATAAAAAATCTTTGTGATTTTTAACCGGTTTCGTCAAATATATAACACAAAATCTAACACTGAACGTCATGCTCGAAGAAAGTTTTGATAACCGTGAACAAAGGTGGTTGAAAGATATGTACATTAAAGAAACAAATAGTGACTCAACCATTCCGACGCATTTACTTAATAAATAAGCATGATCCAAATCTATTAAAACATCACACATTGCACGGTTTGTATTTTCACAGAGCCTTTGTCGTTGTTTGTTAGAAATTCTCGCTAAATTTTCGAAGAATGGATACCATGTCTGCGTCGATGGTGAGTTAAATTTGAGTAGCTCTTCTAACAATGGACTTAATTATACATGGTGAAGTTCAACAAATGTCAGCCTGAGATATCGCTGAATGCACTAGGGCTGGTATCGGCGTTTGATGAGCTGGGAAGAATGTTGATAACGAGTGAGCCTTGGTTTTCCTCGGTTTGCTGAATCACAGTTCCTTGAAAATAGTATTGGATGTTAGAAGTGAGTTCTCTTATAATAACCCTAAATTTCCTAATACTGAATTCGATGCAGTTGGTTTAGGACCATAGACACACTAAACACAGATCAACTAGTATAAAGACGTGACATTTTTTGTGTTGTGCTAATCTAGTTGTGGGCACCAAAAAAATATCGGCAAAATGAGGTACTGGAGCCGTCATATCAGTTATGTGAATATGAGCACCAGTACGTGCAACCCCCAACGCAGGAGAACCTCACTTTTCTTCAAATGAATGAAGCAGGAGTTAACTGGAGTTCGGCAGCAGCAACTACTAGATTACATGGGTCCGGGAAAAAGTGCACTGTGTAAGCTAAAATGGTGCCATATGTTTCATTGGATGTTATTGGCTCATCAGGTAGACCTTAGCTGAGTAGACTACAGTTAGAATTAAGAAAGCAGTAAGAATTAAAATAGTTTTCACTGCTGTACAAAATAGGTAACGCGGTTATGATCACTACGTGAAATGGAAAGACTTAGAATGTGACAGTGTGCATAATAGTCTGTGCCTGTGTACTCACTCAAGTGTCTGACGGGACAAGCAGTAAGCAGTGAGGTAATCTGCACAGAGTTCGAGTTGGCAAATTTAATCAAGTGCGACTGCCAAGACGGTTATATGATTGACTTTACTTTTGTCAGAACAAATTTGAACAGAGAAGCCTGAAACAATTTTGCACAATGTATCTTTCGAGGACATTTCGCCGCATCTCATCGGGTACATAATGCAGTCTGTGGGTTTATACAGCAAAGTTAGGTGGGCATTTTGAAGTTAAACTACAAAATCAACAACCAAAAAACAAACGAAAGTAATCGGGCCAAAGAACACATTTCAGTTTGAGTTCACAAAACGCTCATGGATACCACAATACCAGGATCGAGTCAGAAAGTGACAAATCACAAAGAACCAATGTCATCGATCGTCCGACACCTGTTGAATTGTCGACCACAGTTAAACCTGGAGGAGAGGTTTCGGATAAGTTACGCGATAAAATATCAAGAGCTTCGCTAGCAACTGGAAGCCAATGTTCTGCGTACAGAAACACTTGTTCGTCAGTACCAGATCGCCATGGTAACTGATGTGTGTAAGTTTGCGTGTTTTTGGTCGCTGATTTTGTGGTTTAACTTCACAATGTCCACTGGACATTGCTGTATAAACCCACAGACCGTAGTATGTACCTGATTAGATGTAGCGAAATGTGCTCTAGAGACACACTGTGCAAAACTGTTTCTGACTTCTCTGTTCAGGTTTGTGACGGGAAAGGTTTGCTTTGCTTTTGCCAAGGTATTGTACTGCTTGGTAGTGCTTTCTATGCATACATTCTTCGGATGTTTGCTTTATCGTAAATCCAATCATATGCTTGATCCTTTTAGACGAAGTCCTCCTTTTTGTATTTGCTGTATCTTTTCTTATGGTCATCGTAATCGTTAGTATATGAGGGAGCTCTCATTAGTCACGTTCACACAGGCAGCCTAATTACATTGTCCATTATTCCAAAATAGTCTCCACCCATGAACACAATCTATTAGTCAAACGTGGAGTTTCAGATAAGTATGATGGTGTCTTCACGTATGCGATGTGTCTCTGTGTGGTGAGGCCGGTCGAACGAATATGACCAAATAAAACGTACATCAGTGACCCATCCCTGCACGATCCTACTGCAGCAGAGTAATAACTATTCATTTTGACAAATCGCCCGGGCCTACCGAGTTAATTTCCATCTCTGTAATCCCATTCTCATTTGACCTAACTTTTAGTTTGAAGTGAGGTATTGAAGTTTAACTATATCCGCTCTTCTGGACATAACTTCATGAGACATATATTAGAAGCTTGCTACTGGGACTCACTTCTCCCGCCGTAAGTGAATATAATATTGCTCTTTTGTATACAGCTTTCACAATATCAATTTTATGAAAATGTGCGTCTTATAAACAGTCCTGTGGAGTGGTTAACTGATCGTTGAGAAGTATAGAATTCATAGTATTTTCTTCTGGTCTCGAATTCGATTTCAGTTACATCTGTAACAATAGCGGTGATCATGCGAAGTTCTCATTATGTAATGAACTAACGCAATCACCTCCGCGATATTTTGCTGTTTTAGAACGTTGCTGCCATCGAAGTGCCAAACAAATGTGAGAACATGACACCATTGCAAATATATCATAACAGAATGAAATGTGAACTTATTATGGTTGACTTTTCCGGCACAAAATTCTGCAGACTAGATGGTTTTGTGATGAAACCAAGCTGTACCTTAGGGGGCAGACTAGAAACAATGTGTCAGCCATTGCATATAGAAGCTTAACGTCATAAACCTAGGGTTAACAGCTGAGTGCCTTACATTCCCCTCTGTTCTCTAGAACAAACTCAGCAATAAGCATTGCCATGCGTATCTGAGTCCTTGTGTGAATTAATTCTGTCACAGTAAAGAGTTAAAATTCATGTCAGCTTTACCTACGCAAAGTTGATTTGGAACAAGACCTGCAAGCAGTTGTCATTGGTGAACGGATTCTCTGAACAGTTACTACTTAAGCACTACTAGATTAACGTTGGCTGTAGGCAACACTGAAGACACCACATATGCGTCAAAAGCTAACTACGCTTATCTCTAAACAGCTTGGCGTACTGTTAAGTTATTCGCTCTCTATCACTGGCTACTAATGCTAATGAAGGTTTGAGCTGCCTAGTGAAATGATGTCGCGATACGCTGAAGTATATTCGTAAAGTGGTTCCTTAAATCTAAGTGACTCATGTCAATCAGTTTCATGTTAATAAACCTCACTGTAATTACGATATTTTCGGAAAACCGAGCACTTGTCATATTGAAAAGACTTGTGTGCGCTGATTGATTTCTGACGCACGCGTCAGTTTAATTGGTATAGCCTTGTCTAATTTCTAGTGAAGCGTTTTAAACTAAAGTAACTCTTAACGGTCTAATGCCGTTAACCTTACACAAATTGTCAGTGCGTGTAAAGGACCTTAAGTGTCGGTCAACTGTTGATTGCAAATTAACACTGGTTGCAGGTTATCCACTTAGCACTGAAAGTTGAACGGTTATTCGTCAAGCTGTATGTGAAATAACGCATCAGTCAATCTGCCCATAATCGTAATAATTGACAGGTGATTTGACGTTGTACCAAACCGATTTGAACGCGCTAAGCATTGAGTAACGGTGAGCATATTGATAAAGTTAAGCCTTTCTATTGAAAATTAGCTGTCGACATATTCGAGTGGTGTACTTGTTTGTAAGTGATTGCGTCAGGTTTTAGGAGAAACACTAAAGTTTTATAACTTATTGTTCCATTCTGAGTTTGAAAAATATTCCGAAGTAAGTGAACTAGGCTAGAATATGCTGTTGGAAGTTCGATTTTAGTAGCTTTTGTTCATATGCATGATTTCGTCTTCAGGTTTGGTTCGACAGTTTTGGCGTAGATAACAATCAATTTCGTCGTAAATTATATGCAAATCTCTTGGAAGGTTGGGTAGAACAGATTGGTGATGGGAAGTTCACAACTGTTTGTTAAAAGTTGAATAACACTCATATTTGATCGCAGCGTTTGCAGCGTTTGGACAGCCTACTTAGAAAGAGGGCACTATACTAGAATTGTGCTCTTATTAGATTCTCTTAGTAGTGCCTATCCATCTCCGGATCACAGTGTGCACACTAACCCTCACGCTCTTGAGACTGACGTGTTAACTGCGTACAATGCCATTGATCTCATAATAGGGGTGATCGGATAATCAGATGGAAATGTTCAACCACAATCTTGTAAGAATAGTTTTCTACCTCCCTGATCGTTTCGAAATGAGACTGAACAAAATCGCCATCTCATATTTACTCGATAACCTCTTAATCAGTAATTCTCAGTTAATCTGAAGTTACTGACCACCGGGTCAAAAACACGGGGATCAGAGTGCAAACTTTAATGCGGAAAAGGATATGCATCACTGATAACGTCTAACAAGAGCGGAACTCAAGTCTAATACTTTCTTTCGAAGTAGGTCGTCTGAAAGATCTCTGTGAATGAAAGCGTTGCTATCAACTGTGGGTGTTTTTCAGTTTCGAAACAAATTAAACCCCCGAGCTTCCGTTACAGTTATTAATGTTAAGAAACCGATACACTTTAGAAAACTAGAGGAGAGGAAAAAGATTCCCGTTGTTCAGTTGAAATGGGGCAACATTTCAAACTCACTGTCCGACAGGTTGAAATATTCGATAAGCTGGTTAGACATGGACGTAAGTGAATGTGCATACCAATCATGCGTTTGCCGTGTTCACTTGTATTCGTCAGTTTTCCTTTTCACGGTGTAGGTTTCCTTTAAATTTGGTTCATGCATATTTGAAAAGCTCTCAACCGCATGCATACCTTCCACTTGTAATCCCAACTGAAATAACTCGCTTTAATTTGTTCACAAGTGCATATATTCAGTTGTTTGAAAGCAGTAGCATATTTAGAAACATCGAATCTTTTGAAAACATGTTCTCAAAATGTTACTGTACCTTACATTGATAAAATATAACTTCAGTATTGTGATCATTGTACTTCTGTAACCGGCACTAATCAGTTAGACAAACTGGCAGCTGCACAGATTACGGTTGTCTATCAATAGACTTACTGTCCAGTAGACTCTTCTTCACTCCTTATATTAATCTTGTTTAGTTATTGAGAAAAGTCGGTAATTTTATCGACATGGTAATGTATAATATTCCGGTACAGTGAAAATAACATGGTTAACAAAGCTTATCCCAGGAATGGTAATCAATTATGTGCAAATCTATCTGAGTTATTGTCTGCGCTGTCAGCCACTCTTAACATTGACGTTGAGAAAATATTTTTAAATGGTCTGACATCCGCTGGACAAACGTTACATCATTCGTTGGAAATGGGCTATTAGATGTTTTGACTTGAATGTTTTTTGGGGATGATGTTAATCATTCAATTTCCTTAAATAGATTTTGTTCAACAATCGTGCCAGTTTGGTTTATGATGAGACATCGGGGATTATTTGTGTAAGTCGTGGTTCATTCACTGTTTGTTGGTTGTTTACCGATATTTACTCACTAGTTCAAACAGATCTTTACTAAAACCCATTGTACCACGATGCAATGACTGGTGTGATTCTTGTTATATAAACAGTTAATGCACCACGTATAGACACGTGCAGTGTACATAAAACACTAAGCCTGATTGTAAGTATAATGCCATACACTAACTTCGTGGCTGGTGGGATGCATCCCCCGAATCTTAAAATCTGTAAATTTGTATGTGAAATGGGTTCCTGAAATTTCATGCGCATCAAGTTATGTTTTTATTTCTGCGAAAGCGTTTATTAGGAGTTCTGTTGGATAAGCCTAGGTTCGTGTTCTAAGGTAGCGCTCGATTCTACAATTAACATTTATAATTTTACACTATCCCGATTGGCTAATTAGAGTTCAAGGTCACTAATATAAAACATTTAATCTGCAACTTGAATCATTTGAGGCATTCCATCAGTCAACATGAGACGCAAATATTCAGCAAGCCTTTTGGTTATTTTACTCGTAGTTTCGATCACTGATGGTGAGTCGACTTCAATGTTTTTTACGTAACAACGTCCATTTTATCCGCCTTGACATGGTAGGGACAACGTACTGTTATTTGTGTATGCGATGCACAATTTTTATAGTGAATTTCTGATAACGCGGTGCAGACATGATAACACATTACTAGCAGTCACGCATTTTTGCTAGCCTCTATATGCCGTTCTTATTGGAAACCACAATCTGTTTCTGCCGGTGAATGACCCGGAGGTATTATGAGAACTAAACCAAGTGAACGTGATCTGTAACCCCTAGGTAAAAAAAATAAAATGTCCTTATGACTTTATATTAACGCAAAGAACCAGTTGTTTTCAGATATTTTCTTATTTATATAAACCTCAACTATATGTGCTAGTATATCCGAATTAGTTCAAAGATCCAGCAAAAATGTATTTTGAAACACAGTAAATACGGGCAAAATGGAACAACGAATATTGCTAAAGTGTTATGAGGTTTCAGACGCAAAACAACATTACTGTTCAGAAAACGTGAAAAATTCACGTGGATGTAACACCATAAGAGAAAAGTGTACAATTATTCCGAACTCAGAGCTAACGTTATAAACATTCCAACTTACTTTACACTTATAAAATGAGCAGCGTATGTTTCTATTAAGTAAAAACACTTTTAACATATTGTCTGTTTGACGTCATGGTGGAACCTAACACCTAAACGCATGGAAATTAGCCACTTAATAAACGGTTTCTTTTCGACAATTACACTGGAACGTTCTTTTAGAAGATTCCCATGGTTCGTTCTCAAGAACCGTTGAGTGAAATTAAAAGAACAAATGAACATGCCTTGTGATAGGGAAGGTGTGGTGAACAAGATAACTAGCTGGAAAGAAGTAATTTACAGTCCAAATGGCGAATGTGTTTCAATGGAGAGACAAAGAAATAACGTCGGCTGCACTCCGATTCATGGCCTGGTTAGTGAAACTTTCTGGAATGGCCTGCAAACCTAAGTTTGTAATTCTAAAAATATTTTGAAACTTGTAGTCTGAAAAGCATATGAAACACCGTTAAGTGCTTAGCACAGTAAAAAAAAAGACCGCACAACTTCATTGAGTTATTTGAAATTAATGCTGACAGCAAAAAGCTGAACAGTTGTCACTTTCAAACATCATCTGGGACGACAAACTTAGGCCCACAGAACAAACGAAGGCATCAGCGTAAAGTTGTTCAACAAGATTACTAGTGGAAGGAAATATTTCTGGAGTCCTTTTCAAATATCTCTCCTTTGGTTTTCGTGTTATGCCAGTGATTGTTCGCCAATTGGCAGCCTTTCAACTTTCGACCTTTTGAATCACAAAATACTGAACCCGGCCTTTAGGAACATTGTGTGACAGTCCGTCGTAGTCTCCTGTCTTGCGGATTTAAGCCATGTCAGTTCTTGAATGCCATTGCACACTTTTTGGGCAATGAAGCACGGAACTTGGAGAACGTGCAGTAACTTATTATAGTTTCAATTCAACCGCTTAACATCGTTAGTGCTGATCCCGGAAGTACAGTGATTCTTTGAGCTACGCTCAGGCAACTCGTGACGTATATCGACAGACTGGATCTTGAATAGTCAGTGATGCAGTGAGCGTCTACTAGCTTTCCAGCTCATTGAAAAACGGATTTCTATCCAAACAAAAGATTTTCATAAAATCGAGTTTGTTATTGATGAGATGTTAAGGTACAACAAATCATTTGTAAATAAGGGAAAGAAAATGAAAACCAACCTCGATATTGAAGGTAACAAATTTTCAAGATCCGAGACCAACCATTCATGCGAACATGGTTACATACAAGTCACATAAGAGCAGAACGATGAAACATGTGTAAAACCAAGATACACATAAACACCGGTTTAGAAGTGGGAAGTAAGGACGGATAAACTGTGCAAGAACACGTTTCGATAAGCGAAGACTGTTAAGGCCTACTGATCTATCGAAGTGAAACTTCATCGGAAGGACGCTGTTCTGCACGTACTTCGAACGGCTGTGTCGGGCTTTGTAAGGAGGGCTTTCGACTGTTACCAAGAGGAATTCGAGCGTGAGAGGAAGAACAATCAACAAAAAAGAATAAATGATTACCTGGGGCGTCATCACCAACTTTCTACTAAACACACGGCAGTCATCACAGAGCCAACAGTGGCGAATGCTTCAACACAAATGTGATCGTCTGCTGAAAGTCACCCGGCTTTACTGTCCACTTATGTTTGCTTGATCAGCGACCTCGTTGGTATTACAATGAGGAAACTTTGGGTACCGCAGCCACGTCACTGAATAGTTAATGTGATCAGAAGTAAATAAAACCTTTTGAAATAACTCAACCTCTATTTGGTGAGAAGGAGATTGTTGTCTTGAACGATATAATAACATCAAAATTTGGCCTCAGTACTGGGTTATACGTTACAGTTCAAAAATGTGCAAAATATATGAAGGTGCAAAGAAAGTAAGCGCACTGCAATTCTGTTACTGCAATTTAAAACAAAAAGTCTTTCAGATCATAGCGTGAGTTGAAAACCTGTTGAGAAAATCATTATACATTTGTTGGATATGTAGATAGGATCCGTCGGGCCAATCCGATGTTTAATCTTTTGCTTTCTCAGCCGGGAAGAACGGAAATGACAAAAATGGCAAGCCCGGTAAGTATTGCATTTGTGTACATTAGTGAGTGCTCTGAACTGTCAGTTAATACAACATTAACCACTACCCATTGGATTACTTGACTGTATATTTCAGAAGACAGCTACACATTTCACAAATTTTGGCAATTGTACAAACTATGTGTAAATTCACTCGTGGCAAGGTCTACATGAACGGATTTCTCAAAATGAGATACATGTACCACTTGGTGCAAATGTCTACAACAAATTCTACAGCTACCGAGAAGGGAATTATCTGAGAGTTTCAAATATACTTTTCCGGCTGCACACACAATACCGGAGGCTATTTCGCGTTCTGTTAATTACTCCGGAATGCGCATTGCAGCTCTAAATAACAAAGTGTTTATGCAAGCTCGCTGTGATTACGTAAATTTAATGGTAATTAATGAAGCCATAGGGGTTGGTGACCGGTTTATATACCAGGAAAGCTGCATCAGTGACAGCGGTGGACGTGTAGGAGATGAAACACAGATACGTATCTCCAAGGTTAGGGCGGTATTCACCAGTCTGGGGTACCTATGGCGACAGAAGGGTATTTCTGTGAAACTTAAGTGTCGTGTATATCAGACAACAGTGAGGGCTGTATTATCTCACGCCATCAAAAACTGGTCGCTCAGATTTGAAGAGGTATACCGTCTTCAAGTATTCGACCACCGACTTATGCGTTCAGTCGCTCCTGTCGGGTGACATCAGCGAGTAAGTAACGAGGAGGTGTTGAAGAGGGTATTTTGTGGTGATTGCCAAACTATTTCGTTTGTTTAGTCATTACGTTTCGAAAAACTTCGATGACTGTGTCATGTACTAGGGATGCCAGCTAGTGGTCTGTCACACCGAGCGCTCTTTGCCGACGCTGCGACCAACTGTCGTAAGAAGCCAGTTGGACAGATGATGACCTGATGTAGACAAACGAAATCGTTCACCAAGGGATTGGCCACTGTAGTTCGGGTCAGTGGATCTTAGTGGCGTGAATGTTGTTGCTTGGCCGAGTAACCTGTGAAGTGAGAGCATTTAACGACACGGGGCAGTAAAAGAAAGCTGTCTTGCTGATGACGTTTTAATTTATGTTAGAGCTAGGTTTTAGGTGTAGGCACTTCGACGTTGTATGTTTGAATATAGACTATCTATTTTTAACAGTAAGGTCCCTTCCTGTCCCCCTTTTTCTTCTGTGTTGTTATAAGGGGTTCGAATTTTTTTTCGCGATTGTGTGGCAGCTAAGCACCAGTGTGAACCACTGATGTATTGCTGTATTTGATGATAATGAATTGTATCCCAGGAGGTATAGTTAAATGGGATATGCTGACTGAATTAATTAGAAATATACATTAACGTCTTTTGAGGGCAGAGGACATATGTTAAATCTTGATCATTGGCTGTGCAGCTTTGACCGTTAAATCAATCGGCCTACTTCATGGAGGATTTTAAGTAACGTTTGGACAACTCACACTCAGTGACAAAGACCTGCAGCAGAATATATCGAGTTTAGTGAGCTTGTCGGTGGACAAAGTTTCATATTGTATAACACTTAGTTGATCGTTTGAAAAGTGAGACGCCATTCAGTAAAATGATAGTCTTCCTAATGAACTGTTGCAAAATCATTTCCATTCTTACTGTGTCATTAGAACGGATGCAGTGAGTGCCTCAGGTAAATGCTGGCTATTTGGTCAAAATAATGAATACGGTTATAGTGTGTTGTAGCAAAATTTAGTTTTTCGTTCAGCTAACAACCGGATAACTGGTCAATGAAATTCAGTGAAACTGTGATGTTGCTTTTTTGTGTTAACCGGAGATGTTTTTCTGAACGTCTGGATCAGTTATATCAGTTTCAAACTATGTACAGTCAATCTTTAGTCACGCCTACGCAATAAGAGGGAATCATTGAAGCCAGTGAATTATATTCCACCTTACAAAGAGTACTCCTTATAAATATCACTTATGCCAGCAGAAGGACATTTGCTACACATCAGTATTTCGAGTGTTCTCATTGGTATTACCCGAAAATCCTTAGGTGTATGCATATTAGACAAGCGGGATGAACGGTGATTTCATTCGCTAACAAACACGTCGTGTTAGAGACATGACTGGTTTCCTCATTCTCGTTTGTGCGTGCAATGCTCACTGATGTGTTTCGGTGAGTATTGCTTTGTAAAACGTCACTAACCTTTTTGTTGCAGTAACGGGAATTAGTAAACATGTTCAGTTTGGTTACTGGTTGAAGTTAGCTTCTTTCAACTCGAGAGTGTGATATTTACAGCAGCTGGTCACTGAGTGGGGAGTGCTCTAATTTAAACTGTTTCAGTCTCAGCATGATACCGTAACACGTAGCCAAACACAATTCGTTTCATTGGCCACTTGCTACGACACATTTCAGTTTGTTTCACTTACGCATACTTCACCGCAACTGCCAGTGAATCAATGCATAAAGTAAGAATCGTAAAAAATTGAAAAACTGCGTGCGAGACTGTGGATAACTGGCTCATCTGTGGTTCGAACTGAGCACAGCGTCGTGGCCGTACGCGTTAAGACTAAAGCGGATTTTATTTTGCACGAGTTATGGGACCCTTGAACTGCAAAAGTAGAAATATACTCATCAAACAAGCAACCTGAATGTGTTTGTTGCTATTACCGATCAAATGTCATGTTTTGCTGAAGTCCTAGGGGAGTTACTTGTTGGTAATTATTCCTCTTGAAGTTTGTTGCGCTGCGTGTAGTTTGTCAAATATCTGAAAATTAATTTTGACCAAACCAAGATTTTATAAAATCGGAGAAAAGTTAGAAATTTGAAGATACTGTTCACATAATCATCAGTATAATTAATTGAAGGGATAAAGTGTCAACAGCCATTCAGATATAAATGCAAAATAAGCAAAATATGACAAATTTATGATTTGTACGATAAATAACTGAATATATCATCTGGTACTGGTTAACAGATGGTTTCTATAAAGATGTTGGATAATATTTGAACTAAAGACACTTTAAAAAGCAAACGTTACCTGTCTGTACGCAAGATTTTCGAAATAAAAACGAGTGTAATATGGGGAGCAACAGAGTAAAATCTCTAAGGAATTCAAGTGGAATAGCTGTATAAGTATTTCCAATACAGACAAAATGACCGATGTCCATATGTTTCATATAAGGGCCAACTGGTTGAAAAGGAAACCATCATTTGAGGACTGGAGATAATAGAAAACAAGAAAATAGCTTGAGAACTGAGAAACAGCACGGGAGAGAATGGCGGAAATAAGAGGAAAAAAAGCAACAACAAAATAGAAACGATCATAAGATAGTGATGAGTAAAAATATAATAGGAGGTAGAAATCATCCATGAACACCATAGTATGCGAGCAAAGAATATGTTAACAGAACACACGGGAAGGTGCAAAAATATTGTCACTAAATTAGAGTAGATAAGCCCGTGACCAGGAGGTTTTAGATAGGGCGGAATATAAAATTTCAAGAAAAAATTATACAAGATAATTCACAGTAATGATAAGCAGTCGGGGATTAGATTGGTGCATTTCGAAACATAGCATTAAAAACTGAAGTTTCTCTCCCATTGGAACTCGTCAGTAGTGCATATCCTTGCCACTGATGGGACTAGAACTCCGGCCACGTTTTCATAAGACAACCGTGTTGACCACTACACCATTCACCTCACATTAGGTACGACCGAATTATCATATGTAAACGCTCAACCACTTTCGCTTGTGAGCAATGATCCGGTTGCCTGAT
>LUCH01007311.1:10263-27134 GCA_013368495.1 Paragonimus heterotremus
AATGTGTTGATGTTCATGTTGAAATGCAAAGCAAACACTTTATGGCCGTATATTTCCATTTCGACCATATCTTCAAAACGCCGCAAAATAAAGCACTCTCAAGCTACAGGATGACGCATTTCATCTCAAAAATTGCAATGATCCCATTTATAAAAATTGAGAAACTGAGATAACACGGATAACGGGATATTTTCGCGGAAATGGAGGGAAAATGTTTCATCACCAAGCCAATATTTTTGGGACTTATTCGATATATTTCAATTTTTCTATCAACGACACTCATTTACAATTGATGTATTGTAGGTACTTTGCCTGAAATTTTGATTTTAAAATATCAAAAAAAGATTTAAAAATCGAGGATTCGCGCCTAAAGGACCGTTTTGCTTTTTGAACGACCTTCAAGGCGAATCCCGTGAAACGGATATTTGCCTGTAGCCTATGCATTTGTGCGCAACGCGTTATAATATGTACACTGATCGCACTCATCTCTGCGTGTTTCTCACAAGTCGGTTGATAAATACCATCATTCTTGTTTGAAGTTGACATTTCGTAGATCACCACCTCGTCTCTTTATCGCTAATACACTTATTGTGACTGTTCATTTGCATCTTTTTTTCTCATTCTGGGCTTGTGCAGAAGCCACTCGTGATCAATGTTCTCTGTAAAAACTATGATCTATGGACAACGTAACAATCGACGACAATGATTGGGTGAACGTCAAACGGGATTTCTCTTCGTGCTCGTTGCTGACCGACCCCATTCCCGAAATGAGTGAGAAATGTTGCGAGGTAAAAACATCACCACGTCAACCCCTGTTTACAACCTCGGTGATGACTCCAACGACTGGGTATTCGAAGTGAGGATTTATCTATAAACGGTTAACCGGCTGCTTCATAACTTCCACATACGCAATTTTTGGAAGATTTGACTGTGAAGTATTTTTGTGCTTCTGGTTTAGCTCCTGACTCTGCCTAAAATCATACGGGAGACCTTGCAAGGACTATTAGGGCGCGCGGAGTTGGCGCCGTTTTATCGCAAAAGGTTCCACGCTGGGCGCCAACAACCGTCGCAATCAGTGGAATCATTCCATCACAACGACTTTTTCCGAACAAACCAGTGATACTGTCATGATAGCTCTGTGTGCTTTTATTATACGGCACCAGTCAGATCGCTGGGATGGAATCCTGTCGCAATGTCTCTTAGCCTATAGGGCTGCATTCCGTTCGAGCATGGGGTACATGCGATCACTACTAACACTAGGCCATAAACTGCGCCTATCGTAAGAAGCATTAACACCGCAAGTGCCAGCCCAGTCCACAGGGAGCTTAAAGAAAAGTTGAGAGTTGCTGACAAAATTGCTGCTGAACATCATTCGAAGTCGCAACACCGTTATGGCAATTACTGTGGTTACGCAACAAAAGAACCAATCTACTGAATCGCGGATCACGTGCGGTTGTACGGATCAAGTCCCCCATTTGAGTCGGCCCACAAATTCCATCGGCCGTGGCCAGGCCCATTCGTAATTGTGCACGTGCTGTCATGTGCTTGTCGCCATGTAAATTGCGATAATACAAATCCTACTGTGAATGTATTCCCGATACGTTACACTTAATTAAATTTGGCCCAAATGCCGGGGGAACCACGTGAGTGGCCCTTGCCAGTGCAACATAGCTGTTTTTCAAATGCAGAGCACAAGGATGACATTTCGACCGGGGTTGGTTGCAGCGAGGACGACGGTGCTGAGGTACGGGGATCAGTAGCGCGTCAGAGTAAGTTAAACGGTACAACTGAAATTGCTGAACCACATGTTCACTGACTTCGCTGGTTTCTTGCGGGGAAGACGGCTTTGCACTTGTGTGGCTATCCCGTTTAAAGATGACTCGGTGTATTTTGGTAACATTCTGGATCTTTAATAGCGCCGAATTCAAAGATTTGTTCCGTTCCTGCTTCTTTTTCTCACTCGTGTGAACTCCTAAAATGGTGGGTGCATGAGGTATGATGTTTAATTACGACAACTCGTATCTATTGAAGACCCCGGATGTAAACAGTGACCCCATTTATAAGAGGCGGAAAAATACGACCGAATACCGTTAAGGTTCAAGATGGTACCAAGTGGAATGCAGAGTAATGACGAAAAGAACTTGACACATAGGGATGCTACGTTGTAAACCAAACCAGGGTGGGCGCCAGTAATCGGCGATGATAATAGTGATCACTGGAATATAAATATATAAAAAGAATAAGGGCTGGTGGAAGCGCTATAGGCCTGGGCGAACGTCCTGGCAGCCATTGACTCAACAGGTTCTCAACCGAATCTGGTGCGAATGAGAATGTTGACCTAGATTTATCTGGTTCAGTTGAGGGGGGAATAAATTTGTTGTGGTGGTTTTTGAAATATGGTTGCCCGAATCCACCAAACAGACACTTTAAAAGGGTCTGTGCGTTGGTTACTTTCTTTGCGTTTGTTTTAGTATCGGGGGAACAGAAAAGGAGTTTGCAACATGAAGGTGCCAGCATATTTTCCTCTACCCGTCACCTGCAGCGGTACTTCGAATTTGGATTAAGGTAAGCAGTTCTTACATCTGATGTGTATGATTCTGTCTTAATATCGGCCTTTGGGGAATTAGTTTCAGGGCCACGATGAGCGACTCTGTAGACTCTGAACTCGTCAGCAAACAGTATTAAGGGAAATGATAATTCACATTACAGGTCACTGATAAAGGTAAAGTATATTAGTGACTACAGGATGGATTACTTCGGTACCAACGTGGGGCTAAATCAGGTAGGGGGTGGAAATAAACTCACCCGCATACAATGAGAGCGGCTTTATAAATGGAATCCGAGCCAGCAAAAATGGCTGTCACCTGAATCACAGCGATAAAACTTATTGACGTCATTGTTATTGCATTGATTGCCATGAAGCGTCCGATTTCCTGCCCACACCGTGCTGCAACAAGTGGAGGGGACGATTTCGCTCTACTTTTTAAGAAAATCGCCTGGGGAGACCGTTGGACTGTAACGGGGATGATCGTTGATCAGTGTGACACAATTATCACGTCGGCGCGCGGGGTACCGTTTGCTGCTGGTACTAGCTCGCCGCTTTCAGATTTTGGTTGTTTGTTCATTTGCCAGGGTCGAAGAACACGGAGGAAAAGAGATAACGTTGTGCACTATTACTGGATGTATGGAAGATGGAAAGTAGAGAAAGAAGAGTGATGGAAGGGGATGAACATGAGAGTAAAAAGATAGTGGAACATATAGCCCATTTTCCAATTTTTGAAACTAGATCACTGAACATCGATGGCCAGTATCTTTCAAGCACGCACCTGAAGTTATTTGTCTTTATGGCTGGCACAACTTCAGTTGGCGATATTCCATGCGCTCACGAATCCATAGTAGATTTAAACACAAATATTGTCACCACGATTGGACCTTTCTCGCTGTCGTCCAATCGCTGGGTTGCCACTGAGTGTAAACTGCTCTCTACTGGAAGCAGTTTAAGGACCATTCTAATCCCCACTTGTCTTTTTTTGAGATGGGATAAATTCAAATATCTAAGTCTACTTAGGTAGCCTATACCTTTTGTTTTTATAAGCAACTATATCGGTCGGCACTGAAATTGTTCTGATATTTTCATATTCCTAAAATGGTGTGAGATTCTTGCCTGTTCACATTATTCAAGGTGTGTCCACACATATGCCTAGAACAAAGGTACTGGAACCTCTAGTTCCCCAGCAACCACGGTCAACTTAAGCATCGACATTTATCTGTTGGAGTTCATGCAGCAGCTGCAGGTTGAGTAAAAGACTTGAAGTTGAATGCAATTTTACCCCTTGATTTCCCACCTCTGATGTTCGCCGGACCAACACGGAAATCCCTGGACTTCCTACGTTCCTAGGGGCAGCTCCAACCCCTTCCAACATTTGTTCGTACTCGACTACGTTCGGTGGCAGTTCCCTCATAAAAGCCCCCCCCAGTTAGAATCTATCCAGGTCTTCCAATAGGACAACTTTGTTCGAACATTCAACTAGCTCAACGTTTTCTGCAACTTCAGCATTTAAAAGAAGTAGAGCACCGCGTCGTTTGTATAAATCACGAACGACAAAGGTCCTAGTGTAGACCCTAGTTTTACTTCACTTCTTACAACCACTGAATTTGGCTTAGCACCTATCAGGTAAACGTAACATTTTCGATCCTCATCCAGTTCAATATCTCTCGGGACAAGCCGAATGCCTTGAGCGTCTTCAGAGAAAGCCTGTAGCCAGCCAAGTCGCAAGTCTTAATTAAGTCTGAATAGCAGATTTCTACCTGTCCCCTCCAATCCATCCTCCTGTCCGGTTCACTCAGGAATGACAACGGACCTGTTAAACAGGGTCGTTTGTTCGATACTTTATGTTGCTAAGCTGTCAAGGTCTTGTGTTTGATGACGTGGTCAGCAATCTCGCCTTCGAGCCTTTATTTCATTATTTTCAATATGATAGTATGATAGACGTAAGATTAACACGCCGAAAGGTTATGGAATTATTCCCGTTGCACCTTTACATAGTGGGATAATCACAGATATCTTTCAACCCTGCGGTAACCCTGCCCTTTCTAATGACACGCCAGACACACGACCTAGAAGGCCCATCAAGACGTTACCTAAGGGCATCAACAACGCTGAGTGTACGCCACATGGCCCTCGGTGAATGTGTTTGTATCCAAATGAGTTAGTTTCTGTCTCAATTCTTTCGAAAAAATATGAACATTCGTCACTGTTTGTGGTGGTATTTACACCACCTTCACTTCCAATCCAGCCTACCGAAATTCTTACTGACAAATTGGACTCAGCGTATTTATACTATACTTTGGGGATTACCTCTGTCCTGGTGGCTAACTTTTATTTATGATCCAGTCAACACTATTTTTTAACGTAACCAAGTTATTATCGGACCCCTTTATACTCAAGATTTATATGGTGTCCATGAGTAAGTTAAACTTCATCCAGGCGGCTCGCTTTTCGGCCTGGGTTTTGCTTGCCTATCTCGTCCACCCTGGATGTATCCTTCGTTGTAAACTTCACATAGATGCACGTGCGTCAGCCAGCCTCGAAAGAATACTTCTTATCAAGTTCTAGCTATGTTCCATACAAGTTATCCCTATTTCTGACCCCTGATTCGCGAAGACTGCCTTGTTTCTTAAGTCGTCTACTCCTATTCTGCAATACAACCCACACCACGTGTCTGGGGACGTGAACCCAGCGCCCGAGAGTGCCAGCCGTAAAATGGTGTGGTCATACTTTCTCACAGGGACACGTACCTGTAAACTAATGGCCTCGTTGGGACACTTGATGATAGCCCGATCCAGCATGTTCGTTGTGTGTATGCTGCTGTATCTGATGTGTTGGTTTTCATGTTAGATTAGATTGCTCGCTCGAAGAAACGTCAGCAACATATCCCCGAATGAAATATTGGGTAAAAATCCCTCGGTCCAGCTTATTTACAGGATGCTGGAACCACCGAAGGGGAGGGTTTTGGCGACTTGGGTTGTCAGTTCCGTTGTGGACCCAACAAACGTAGCATCATACTTTGCTGCTGGCAGTAAGCTACTTTACGCGCACCTCACCGACCCTTTATAGCCTTACATAACAGAAGAATACTTGAAATTTGGGCACAATTATCCCTCCTACCACTGTAGTTCATTTTGACATGACATTCAAAATGAACTACCACCTCCCAGTTTTCCATCCTATCGCTCGGCGTGGTAAACACAGTATTAGAGGGAAAAAGCTCGATACGTCTGGTCCTAACCTGAGCTACCTCCCATGTACTTGTATAAAGTCATAGGCGCCGTTCCCGCTAGAAACTCTCTCAGTCCATGGCCAAACTTTGGTGTTGGCCATCCAAAGTTTGTTATGTCCTTTTTGATGAAGATCACTGCGCTGTACAAAAGGGAAAGCGTTCGCGATTGGACATAGAGTCGAGGTGCCGATTCCGTTTTCTGGAACATCTACTTCCAAATGCTTAGGCCTATTCCGGAGTATGACCCCCGGGACATAGTGAGTGAAAAAGTGGTAGCTTCGTCCTCCGTGGTACTATGCATCGTAGTAGTGCTAGAGGAAGATGGCGTTTAGAAAACAGTTAGGCATCACAGCTCCTCCCAGCGCTCCGCGCGCTTCCAAATGTCTCAGTGGACGGCTGGCGATGCGTCAGCGTCGCCAATCCCTGTTGGTGGGATGTCCAGCTATCGCGGGTCTGGAATCCCTTCATCGTGTATCGTTCCGCTGTTGCCGTGACTTTTTCCGAGAAAGTGAGAACTTATCTGCTGCCGCCGAACTCTTGAATGCGTGGACTCCACCAGTGCTTACCTTAGGTCTTTCAGTGCCCCTGTCCTTTTTCTATCAATAAGACCTCTCTGGCGTTCAAACGATCGAGAATTTCAAATATTGCGGTCAGTAGAATTAACTAGATAGCAGTGGCTTACTCGGAAGACGGCGCAAGACGAAAATGCGAAATTAAAATACTGGAGATTTTCGAAGCAAAAGGGACGAATCAAATTTCACCAACATGACCTCCGCTGACCTCGTAAATCCACGGGAACAACCCCACACCTTACCAATCCGAGCATGATGGGTGTCCTCAAGGCGCAACTCGACCAACGGCACAATACTCTATGCGTTACCACGGCCGAGGTAAACGGAAAGCTCAACCAGACAACTCCCGTCTTGTGGTGGGCAAAACAGAAAAAGTGTAGAATTTCCGAAGCAAATGATATTGCGCTTACAAGCATGCTAATCAAACGTCTTCACGTTCAAGCTGCACGAGATGAAAACAGCCGCTGCGTACCAACGCGTACAGAGTATTGGAAACATAATATCGAGGGAATTTATCCGGCACCACGGCTGTCCCACTTATGACAGGGATTTTCGGTGAATTTTTCCCCAATTGCAACAGATTTGTCGGTGAACATAGTATCTTGTATAGGCGAAAAAAGAAATGGGGAATTCAGCATAAATCTCCAAAGGTATCCGGAGATGTTTGTGCTAATTTGAAGATCAAAATTCCTCAAACAACAGATTCTTTATCGCCCTTCGCGTGGTTAAAGGTGTAGCACAACGGGATGTGCCACAGGTGAAATCCGTGTACATCAAGCACAACCCAAAGCGGAGCAGTGATTGTTAGACCACTCCTGGCAACTTAGGATAATTCACTCAATAACGCTTAGCGAACAATTTCGTTACCACTGATTCAGGCGACCACGTCGGTGGGACTATCCTTCAAGTCCGAGCAAACGTCAGAAAGGGCGACCAAGATGACTGGTATTCACACAGGATCATTCGAAGAATTGCAGTAAGCGTGCCCTATCACCCCGGACTTGAACTAACAGAGGACTCAGACTATACGACAGGAAAAGATATTCGGAATGGAGCAACCGAAGGGGGTTTGGAACTGGCCAAAATTCAAGGGGCATGAGCTCATTAAAATAATCCCGTGTAGATAAAGGTGCGTGTGGGTAAAACATAATCAAGAACGAACGTTTTGGTAGGAACGCTCAGATGATGTTAAAAAGAAAGCAGACAATGTGTACCTACGGTTACGGTGCGGAATATTCAGGTAATCGTCTAGTTCGTCGGTAGGGTGTTTCAAAACTGAAACTAGTCGGTAGTGGCCGTTTGAGTGCGAAAACTTTCTTCAAATTTTTCGTGAAATATAAAAATTGCCAATGAGTAGTAGGGGATTTCGGTTTTCGTATACGTTGAACATCACCCACAAATGATCGCAGCTGCTTCAATCTCACAAACATTCCAGTAGGCCCCTTTCGAGCTTTAGAGTGGGCGAAACTCGAGTCTGGTGCTTCTTTTCGAAAGGGACGGACTGGAAAATCTAGGGGATTGCGACAGATGCGATCATTTGTGGGTGATGTTCTACCTACGTGAAGTATTAAAATGCACATTTCAGGACAAATATATAAATTAGTTATGCCACCACGTTCGTGGGTTAGTGGTTTCTTTGAATTATGTGTTCGGTCCGTAAAAAACTGTCGACGAAATGTCAGTCCTAAAAGCGATTGCCCCCGGGGCGTTTTCACTCCACGGTCCATATCGGACAGTGTAAATGAGGCTAATATGTCCTGCTCTATCATCAGCAGCCTGTGCAGTGCCTAGTTTACTGTCTTTCGATTATTTTAAAGTGAAATTATCACTCATACGCAGCTCATTGCCCACTTTACGTTGATGCCTGTTATATCTTCAACGATAACATTGATTCTAACTTGTAAGATTTAGGCTACAGCAGTTTAATCTTCGTGTCACTGATATCCTTGAATCTGACGATGTTAATCTACGTTTTTGCCAACTGCAGACCGGACTGATGGTTATGAATGATTTCCAGTTTTTTGCTTGCCCATGTTCCAAATTTAAGGTCCCCGAATGCCATCCCAGGAGGTCCGTGCTTGTGCGATTACGGATCACCAATTTGGCTTGAAGGTAATATAAGTCCAGTGCCAGACGACTGCATTACCGCTAAAATGTAAATTGTTCACCCTGTCTATGCTTCATATCTAGAACGCCAGGGAACAGCCCCCATTATAAAGGGGTGTGCGATGATGGAACTTTCATGTTGACTGCAGTGGTCGGATAGAACTCAGTCCACCGTTAAAATAGATGATTCAATGTTCATGAAAGTGAAGCACCATTGTGTTATTTCTCAAAAGCCTTGGTGCTTGGTGTCATAGGAAGAAAAATTTGGAATGCGTTCTTGGTGGTTCACTCTAGAAACGGACGGGATACAGTCATTTTATTGCCAATTGTCCAAAGACATGTCCGAGTAACACGGTTATATGCATCTTTCACTTTCAACCTCACGCCGTTATAGCAACGAACAAATGAAAAGCTTACAAAGCTTTAGACAAAATAGTTCACTACAAACACGGGACATCAACCACCTAATGAATTTCATGTATCCCAAAAACAGGGTCATCCATCCAAAAAAACGCCGAAAATTTGTGGTCGTTCGTCAGGAAACACTTTTGGGCCATATCCCGGTCGAACGAACGTCAGTTCCAGTCGCATCTTCAGGAGATCATTTGATGATAACTGTATCCGAAAAACGTGGCCAGCAAACTATTGTTCAGCTTGTCTCGCACGGAGGTGTTGTAAATGGTATGGTACACTTTGATTCGTTATTGCACCCATTCGTTATTCCGATTTGTCGAGATAGTGAAACCACCAGTGTTGGAATGGAGCATGAGAGAGCAAAACCCAGGTGATTCTGCCACCTTAAGTGTGATATATGCGTTTACATTGGCAGCTGCCCCGTCCAGCTGATTTAACCTATGAACAATATCCATAAGAAACACGATAGAAACCAATATAAAGTAAAATTAATGCAGCAAAATGTATTAGGACAGTCACCCACAGAGAATGGTTGTTGGTGAGCTGGACGTTAGCGAGCTAATTCTAAAGTGGCGGTTTGCAAGTTAGATACCACAAGTTTCTTGAGGCTCTACGTGGAGATTTGCGGAATCTTGCATACAAACCGCCACTTTGGAATTAGCTCGCTTACGCCCAGCTCACCAAGATGAACTTGTATGTGGACCGTTCCAGATATATCATACTTATCTTTAATTCTGTTGAAAGACATTTTGATGGGGATGCAAAAATCGTAGGTCTGGCCGGTCCACCCTCCAACGTAAAACGGCGTTTTTGAAATACATTGGTACTGTTAATGATGTTCGTACTCAGCCGATATTGAATGCTAATTCTGCAAGACCTTAAGCTAGTTTACGTTGACTGAATATGGAACGACCTCCTTGTTTGCACATCCAGCAGTATAGATCAAGTTTTTAGATTGTAAAAAGTTGAACGAAATTACCTTCCAACGGAATCCTTAGCATCTCACTAAGACGATGAATCCACTGCAGTCAGCATGAAAGTTCCATAATCGAATGCCTCTTCAACACGGAGGCTGGTGCCAAAGTAGCAGTTTACGTTGAGTGTTTGACGACTGTTACATTTTATGTCAGGCCTGTGACCACTTTCCTTGTCTCCGTCTATTCCCTTCTCGTCGATCCTTCTTTCTATACTGGAACTATTGATAGCGATTGCGGGACTTTCTTACAAAGACTGACACGACTTTTCGAGTTACGCGCACGATGAGTCGTTTCTTTCACGAACGTCAATCTTAATGTATTACTAAATCTTGATATCATTCGCTTGTGGAAGATTGTTATTGTGTAGTTTCCTTCCTTATTTCTTTTTGCTGGACATTTGTCGATACATACCCTGGTTTCATTCGCTTTTGATCGCTTCGCAATTACGCGGCTGTTACATCTGATCTCATTCACATGAACTGTTAGTCTCGGAACATGTACGTTTGTGGATGCAATATCGAGGTTTGTTGTAATTTCTCCTATTTAATTTGCACTAACTTTCTTGTATCCAGCAACTTACTATTAAGAAGTTTGCCAACACGTTCGTCTTCCCTTTTTGGATTCGAATTGGTGTTTGGCGGGATCAGAATGTGCAGACGCTGGTTGCTGACAGACACGACTATTCCAGATCCAGTCTGCTGACAGACGTTGGGAATAGAAAAAGCGTTGATCGAACAGCCACTAGATGCCCGGGATCGACAGCTGATGATTGAGGTTCTAGGCGTAAGGTGCATATCGGGTAAACAATATACCCTTGAGCGATAGTGCGGTCACTCTGTTAGAACAAATCCAGCATAATAGCACTCAGTCCGCACTCACTATCTGTTAGGAGACAAATTGATCAAAACGATCTAATCAGGTCATTTGTGACGGCTGACGAAACTATTCGTCAACAAAGCACCGGTGCGCAATTGGAACCCACCAAGAAGACGCGTGAAGGTGAGCGTGGACGTCGCTACGGCTACGGAATTGACCCTACTTGGCCACCTAGTCAAGAAGTGGCCTACACAAGCAGACAGTGGTTCAGTATATAAATGGCCAGTTTGACAACTATTTTATGCTATATATTTACATGCATTATATTCAGTTATCGAACTTCAAGTGAGCAGTACAGCGTGTTTTCCCGCGCTCGCATTCTTCCCGACTTCGCGCAAATAGACTGGATAAAACCATGTATCATGGATCCGGGTATAACATTGAAGTCATAATAGAACCTTAGGCAGAGAAAAGGCGCGCGACATCACCACCGAAAACCGATCGACCATGAAACACAAAAACTCAGTTTGCCGGCCTCCGCGTATTGATGTTGACGCTGGAAAATAGACTGTAAAAAGAAACGTGAAGCTAGCAAGACGTGGACCGAGTTGTGTGTTCAGCCCCAGGATGGATATTGCAAAATATATAGCTCGACTAAGATGAATATAGATAAAAACAAATCATGAAAAATGTGCAAATGAACGTGATCGTCAAAAATATTGTTTATTATCGTCGCTACATAACTACCCATCAGAAGGCTGGTAAGTAATACACAGGCGTGGAGAGAGAGGACTATACATATATCATGTCCTTCTGGCTGATCGCAGTTGCTTGGCAGCATCCTAAGCGGATGAGCTTGTCACAGTGACCGAAGCCAAAGGACACCTCCACTTTAAACCATCACCCCAAATGGCTCGCGCCGCATCACTTGCGGTTCTACTCATACACCACGTATCCGGTGTTAACTCGAAGGAATAAGACCAATAGGCGTTTGAATGGGGCCTCTGTGACCAGCCGGCCAATACTGGTTAGCCAATTGAATGGCTAGCAGAAAAAGGAAACTCATCTCTCGGAAAATAAACAGACAGAGACCGCAATGACAAGATCGATATCAGGGAGAAAGATGTGTGAAGTGTACAACAAGAAGCATTTCAGTAAACGGGTGCATGCTAGTGCATTCCAGGGGGGAATAAAGTTGAAAAGCAAAACTCGAAGTTGAGCTGCGAAAAGATCAGACAGACGATTCATCATTCAATACAACAACAAAGGCCCATGAAGAGAGTAAGTAGAAGATCACAGACACCCAAGTGTCTGAAAGGAGGAGCAGCTTAGTTGCCGAACGGCCATGGTCTTGGACGATGCAATCAATAACAAAAACAGAATGGATATGCTGATATGACCTAGCTAAGCCTAACGTACTCGTTGTCTCTTCGCCGACGGTGCATTATGAGCACGCTGGTGACCTACTTATCCGAAGCGGCCAGTGCATTCGCGGCCTCGCACACCACAACACCCTATAATCATGCCACCATGACCTATGGCACCGGTGTGTCCCTTGCATACAACGCGCTTTCGTTTCCGGCCGCGCAATAGTTGCTTGTTGAACGCATGGAGACCCGTCCGAATCGCATTCCTCCAGGCAGTCCGGTTCAATGCCAGGTTTATCCAACATCCGTAATCAATGTTGTGGCGTAAAACGCTTGCCTACATGACATCATTTTACCTCAGCCCTGACAACCAGGACTCCATTTGCCTGATTTCACCTGCCCGTGCAACGGCTGTTTTAGAATACAATCATCACCCATCTGACACACATGACCGAGCCAACGAAGCTGATTCAGCAACAACAGGGGTTTCATCCTGTTCATATCAGCTCGTCGCAGTCCCTCAGAGATGGAAACCGTGTCCGACCACTGAATACCCAAGATGCACTTCCGGCATGGCACTTGGAAACGGCTCAGATAGCGCACGTTTTGCTGATTAAATGTACGCGAACCTTTTCCGCCAAGCCGCGAAGACAGCGTAACTGAGGAACAGAAAAACAGCCCAGTAGCCATTTTCGGACTGTGGTTCCTTCAGAGAGATCTATCGAGACGCCCGAACACAGTGTTAGACTTGGCCCCACGAGCTCACAACTCGCGATGTACAGGAAAATCTACAGGCAGACTCCCACCCGAATAGCAGAAAACCGTTTTGATATTCATCGCAAAATTGGATGCTGCGGTCGCGAAAGCCGTGGTCAGTCGCTATAGTTCGTCCTCACTATGTGCAAATACCGCACTGTCATCTGCAAACAGAAGCATGCGCATCAGTGAGACATGTAACCGGGTTGAAGTGCCGAAACAACGAGTATTCAATAGGTGCCTATCCGTCCTGTACTCTACTTCGAAGCCGTCCTCCTCAGAGTCTTGAAAAGTAATTGTTAGCATGGCAGTCAAGTATAAGCTAAATAGAGATGGGGGCAGGGCATAACCCTGCTTCATGCCAATGACAACGTCAAAACCGTCACAGTCGATCCACACGATTGCACCTTCACCCTCATACCCACACGCAACAGTTTAATCAAATTGACGAACTTACCTGGACATCCAAACATACCAAGCACTGTCCACATCGCCTCGCGGCTCACAGATTCGAACACTTCGGTGAAGTCTACGAAAAGGGATGCAGGGGCTCGTCCCGTTCCCAGCACTTCTCCTGAAGCTGTCGAGCGGCGAACGCCAGGTCGATCATACTCAGATTCGCCCGGAATCCGTATTGCGCCTCAGCAACACTGGCCTCCAAGACTTTCGTATTCAACTGGTTTGGAGGTATTTTTGCAATCACCTTGCCTGCGCAACTCAGCAGACTAATGCCCCGATAGCAGTCACAGGTAATATCACAGCATCCTTGAAATCCTGTGGCATCACCTCCTACTCCCAGACGGAGTCAATCAGCTGCAGCAGTGCACGTTCCATCGCCGGCGCAGCATTCTTCAGAAATTCAACCGGCAGTCCATCTTCACCTGCAACCTTACCGTTGAGAAGTTGACTAATCGCTCTCTGCAACTCTAGTAAATCTGGAGCGAGAGCAAGTGAAGGCTTGATGGCTTGTTGCGGCAGATTGCTCACGGTCACCCAATCAATGGTAGCAGGACGGTTTAGTAGGCTACCAAAGTGTTTGCACCGGACCTTCATGATGTCCTCCGGCTGGGTGCACGAACAGCCGGTGTCCACGTCTACCAGTGCTTTAGTAGACTGGATAGATGGAACGAATATCGCTTTGAGCGAATCGTAGAACTCCTTATGCTGTTGAAAATCTTAGAGTCCCTGTATCCGTTTGCCCTGCCTCATCCACCAGCTGTCATTGATTCCGCGAACACGCTCGGCCAGTTGACGGTGGATACTTCGGAACGTCGCCTGCTTCGCTTCATTGCCCGGGTCCACTATAGAGGCAGCAAACGCGGTATTCTTCTCTCGTACAAGTTCGGTGATAACTGCATTGTTGTCGTCGAATCAGTCTGCACCTTTCTGGCGTTTGACACCAACGGTCTCGGTGGCTGCCAGCGTGATCCGTTCCTTGATGAACTGCCACATACTCTCAAGGGTAGTGGATACAGGATGACTTACGATAAACAGGCTTGCATACGTGACTGAACAGTTTGCTCCCGACTAGCCTATAGTCGGTGCCACATTCATCGCTGCGCATCTATCGCATGATACGCATTTCACAAACGTCGCGCTTTCGCACAATCACGTAGTCAGACAAATGTTAATGACCGCTTCGTGGATGGGTCCACCTCGTTATGTTGCTGGCCTCCGGCCAGAATGGCGCGCTTGTGATGACCAGCTTATGAGCAGCACACAAGTGGAACAGACGCTCACTGTTCTTGCTGACTGAACCAATGTCGTTGGGTCCAAGGATTCCCGGCCATGCTGCCAAGTCGCACTCAACTCGGGCGTTCAGGTCATCCAGGTCAAACAGTCGCGCCCAGTGGTGTGAACGTGGATGTTGATAAAACCAGTTGTGGAAACTTAAGTGCGGCTGAATACATGGGGGGTGGCGAAAGCAGTATGCAAGCCTGCTAATTATTTCCTACACTCACAAATGGTTCAGTAGTCCACTTGCAAGGTGCGAGCAGCTTGAGGTTGAAGGTTTGGGTATATTAAAAGGTGTTAAACCCGAACGCCTGGTGATTCTTCCAGCTACACTCAATCCACTCGCGACGCCCGTCGATAGACCGGGCCTAGAGTAGTCGCGTCTGTGGTGCAGTGAGCGTCTATGAGTTCTAAACCAATTGAGCAACCAAATCTTATCCAAAAATGGCGGTCCTATCGGCAAGATTCTTATTAATGAGGTGATAGGACACGAGAAAAATGTTGGAAAACTGACTGGGAGAAAACAACGATAGACCTCAATATTGCATCCATCAAATTTAAAGGTTCCGAAATCAACGACTTACTTGAACACAATTAAATACAACAGGTCATGTGATGGTGAAGCGATGAAACATAAGTAGAACTAAGGCACACAAAAAGAAGGTCCATCAGTAAGATGTGAGGACAAGCAAATTGCGTGAAAACAAGCCCAGAGGGGTAAAAGATACCAAGTCGTAGTAATATATCGGGATTACCGTTCAAGGGAATTATAACTTTTCGCGAGCTCACTTGACGCGTTAGTCCGCAAGGTGGGCTGGTAGGTGGCCAGCATCAGTGGAAAATACTCTGACTAGTTGAAAACGTTAGTGGCGCATATATGGAAGTCGAATAGCAGTGACGCATCGTGACGGATATTCAGCTTTCCTTGAATATGTAGATTGCATGCACCGGATAGGGATAAACCGCCCGTGCTGTCTTTCCTATTTGAAGCTACCACTGCTCGAGCGGTGAGAACATGACCAAAATTAACTAGTTATAGAGCACGTCCTTAGCAATTTTTTTTAAAATGTTGTGTCGTTGAGTTCCTGTCATATCCATTCCCCCAAAATCAATAAGTAACGTGGATAATTGTTCTTGTCTTCCACTGAAACAACCTCAGCCTTTTCCTGCCATTACTTAAGCTTCCTCTGGAAACCCCTCCAGAACGTGTGTATGAAATGTTTCAGTACGGTCAGTGAGGTCTGATGTGTTAAGACGGTCATGACCGAGACATTATGGCGTACGCTTCCGCCTGTGAACTCACTTACAGCCGTTCTGGTCCTTGGGCGGTTGCCAACTGGCAGTGACCGCTAAAAATCTACTGCTGCGAGCCCATCTCCAGGAAGACCCGCAATAATTGCCGGAATGACTTCAAATGCAAGAAGAAAGGTGGTCAGCTAAAAGGGAATAAATGAAGACAAGCAGCATGGTCACCGACTTTCAATAAAACACACGACAGTCGTCAAACCCTCAAAACAGGTAGCCAGTTTGACAGCCAGAACGCCACGTCACTTCTTTTTGCATCATAATTGGAACTTTTATTCTTCATGATTACACGACGGCTAAAAATCAGCCCAGATCTCTGGTGCCTTCTTGTCCATAATGGCTTTGAACATGATGTACCGCGTGAGTGTCCAGACGTTGCTGATGCCAGGATTTTGACCTAACTTTTATGTACAAATTCCTCCTAATGTTGTAACTTAATATGACATATTTATTCGCACCTGTTGGTTTACTGGCCACGAGGTAACTGTGTAGTCTATTTGCTTTTACTTGATGTATACCCGTCAAGGCCGTCTGTGTGCTCCACACTCGCGTTAAGGCTCAAACTGCACTCTGATTGGTCGCGCCCTCAACGACCAACGGCTCATTCGTGCACGCACATAGGAATGACGCCACCACATGTGAATATGACAATATATTTTCTCCATGCTAGTTCCAAGGTTCGTACACCCAGGGTTCCCCCAGCCTTATAGTAACGCGAATCGGAAGTCACAATGAGAAGACGGTGAATCTGCGAACAAACTTTGAGAGAGTGTATACGAGGGATGGTGGCAGGTCACCGCACGTTGACTTCGCGTCCGATGTACCCATTATGGAGGAGCCGGTAGTTACTGCTGGAGAGGTGCGGAGTCAATTGGCCAAACTGAATGTTACGAAGGCAGCGGACCCAGATGACATACATCCTGCAATTCTAAGACCACTTGCGGAAGTATTAGCTGCTACTTTGGCCGGTCTATTTAACAAATCGCTTAGTGAAGCCGAACTACCCGCGTGTTGGAAATTAGCCGCTGTCACACCGATACACAA
>LUCH01007312.1:0-19018 GCA_013368495.1 Paragonimus heterotremus
TTAATGGATAGTGGGTTAGGTTAGAATTCACAGACTGGTGGCCACCGTATGACTTGGGTTCGATATATGAACGGGCTTACACTGAATCTTGTTTCAATAGGGCATTCCCAGCTTCCTGACTTGAGTCCGATGGACCATGAACACCTTTGTTTGAGGTTGCTGTCTGACATGGTGAAGGGCAGAATTCAGTGGCGCTCGCGTTGCGAATCTGTCTGTGTACATCGGTGTATTTCTCTTTCCCTTCTTTCTTCCTATGTTGTGGCATGTTTGCTACTTTGTATTTTCATTCTGTGTACTTATCCGCGGCCGCCATCGTTTTTTGACGATGGTTTTGATGAGGTGGCTTTTAGTTGTTGCCCGGCGAAAGCAAGCACAAAGCTGCAGCGTTCGGACGCTGCAGTAGGGCCTACGTTGCGGATTGATGATTCACCCCAAATATGTGTCAGCATTGTAGTCTGTCTGCAATATGATTTTGTTTGACGTACAATACGCTATAAATCAATGGCGTGTGAGATGTCTAAACTTATTGCCGTTTACAAATAGCCTGTGGTTGGCCCACTTTTTCAGCAGCTGGTCATCATTATTGAAGCGATGTGCATTTAGCCGAAATCTAAATGAGAATTGACCTCATCAGGTCGATTGCCGTGGGAGTTGTCGTCTCCGGTCAAAATCAATAAAAGAGAGTTATGTTTCGATCTAAGGGGAACAGCTAGATTCGTTTATGGTGTTTGCATGACGGTGATTTCTCTGCAGCCGGTTGGGACCCAAACAAACTGCATAGATTTTTGAAGTTTAACCTTCTTGAGCCGGTGCACACAAAGTAGTCGATTGGAATCTACTACTAATAGGAATCCAATCTACTCACTCGACTGCGGCGGTTTCCCTGACGGATAGCGAATGTAGTAATCACTTGAAACATACATCCAGTATCGAATATACGGTGCAGGAACTGTCAGTTCGACACGTTGTCTGCCGTCTTGCATTCTGGTCTCTGAAGTACAACAGGTATCGACTTTCCATTAGCCTAACGTCCGAGTGGAATGGTCTGTTGGCCAATTTGTTTCAGATTACGAACAGTAAGTGCGTTTGTGTTAACTCGCATTGTAAGCGTGCGCGTGGAAAGATGGGAACCGGAGTCCGGACAGTAGGAGATGGGACTTTTTGAAACTGTGAATGTATTTATTTGTATCCATTTTGCAATCTACAGGATAATTACTTGAAATGACGTTTGTTTGTCCTTGTGTGCCATGTTGAACGTTGGGTGAAGTTTCCACGGTCATATTTTTTTGTTTATTCACCCTTCTTCATTCATCAGTTAGGGCGACTCTGTTTATTGGATGATGGTTGATGCAGTATGTTATTAGTACTTGTATGTGCACTCATGGTTGTGAATGTTAAGATTCTGTCAAGACATCAAAACGTCAACAATAGAACTCCGGTTCTCGGTCAAAACCTTTGGCTCATAATGTATATTGCAACGGGTGATTGACAGTTGGTTGAACTAGTACTGTTTTTCTAGGAAGTATGTTCCAGGCGTTTTCAGACTACTAGCTTGGATAACTGAAATACTGTGGTTTATCAGACTCCTGTATGCTGACCTACCTGTCGTGAATGATTGTGGATGTAATCACCACACTGTCTGTGTTAGTCCAGTGGATCATCGAATTATGCAGTCTGTAGCACTACGTCACCGTTTAGTTTCCTCTTGCTGAATAACTATGTTATTTTTCTTCTTGGCTGACGGATGTCTTGCTTCGGTTCCTAATGCTTTAGACCAACATTAAAACAAAATACAGTGTTTTTGTTGGCAAAACGTGGCAGTGTGGCCGCTCTGGATGAAAGAAATGGATTCACTTGTGCTGTTTGCTCATCATATTTCAGTGATTATTTCTTTGGAAAACATGGTTTCGTGGGTGCAGATACGAGACTAACGGCTTCCGTGAATGAGCTTACTTAGTGGCGTCCGACTCCGGCTTCATACGAATTCTTGCTGATGGTGGCTTTTGAACATGGTGCACTTTGCCACTCTGATCACTGTGTGAATGCCTTATTTATCACTGGACGTTTGCTAATGATATGTTTTCTAGGAATAGTTAGTCCACTGATAGCAGATCTTGTTCTTGTTGTGTCTAGGGGCTATAAGTGAAAAGTTATTCTGCAAGTTATGTTTTTTGACATTTCCGGAGTTTTCGTTGACACTTATTGCAGGTCGTATTTGTCAATCATGCCACCACTCTTCCTTTTCCGGGTCGATTTATTGGCTAAACAGTTTTGTGCCCATGCTCGGGTCACTTTGATGCTTGTTCGTTCATGGCCACTGCTGTTAAGTTCCATGATTTGCGGGGTCTGCTGTGCTGGCTGTGTTTTCGTGTGGTCATTAAAAAACTGTTCTACTGTGTCTGCTTGCGTGTGTTCGTGAACGTTTATATTGTTGCGGAGACGTCATCATCATCATTAGCATTGATAACTTCATCAGTGGTGCTTAGTTGTCATGCAGCCATGAATAAAATATGAAGCTTTGGTCCGCAAGGGAAAAACAGAGGGGGAGGGGACCTGACTGTTAAAATTAGTCACATCTGTATTCAAACACTCAGCATCGAGATGTCTACACCTTGTAGACAAATATCTAAAACATTGCTCAGTTTACACATGTAACCATCAGTTTTCCAGCGTTCTTCTTCGCCTCGCTTTCAAATTGGTGTTGGGGTTATCTCCTTTCTTACCGGACCTATAGTTTGTTTTTGTTATTGAAAGGCTACACGTGAAGGCGTTCCATTCAGAGTTGCTGGTTTTTCTACACTTGGATGGAAAACTCTGATGTTTCTCGTAAACTGGCTGGATACCTGAAACAGATGATTGGATTACTCCCAGAGTCAATGAGTTCTTTAGAACATACCAGGTGCGACATTACCTTTACTTAGATATATCTTAGAGACTAATTGCATTGTTTTTCAGTGTCATTGGAACCGATCTTCTTTGCGAAACTCATGGAGTGGCCGAAAATGAGCTTATTGAATGGGTATACTCCCATCAAATCACTCCCGTTTCTAGTTTGTTGGCTTCTAATGCTTTGGACCTCAAATTTCAGACACAAGACATATTCACGGCGGATTTCGGAGTATTTTGTACACGGACGCTTCAGTCGGTTCTGATAAGGTTAGTATAAAGGTGTTTACACGATCTTGGTTTCATCGTTAACTTGTCCAACTTATTCTTTATTCTATTTGAATCGTAATTTTTCCGAAATGTTACATGGCATTGCTGTCACACTTTTATTTGCTGTCATGTGAGTGCCTGTAATGCGTTAGCTCCCTAAAATTCGCGGTTCTTTTTGACCCATTCGCCAGTCAGTCACTAGAATCACTGTTCGCAATGACCCCATGTACACCGACTAACTGTGTGATCCAACCTACTGTCATCCTCATATTTAGGTCCCATTCCTCTATTCAACCAGTTTACTAATTTTCCAACACTTTTCACTACTCTGCCGTAGTGCCTGGTTCCTCCCTGTTTTGGTGTTTCGTGTATTGTGAATGCGATTATTAAGTAAACGGACATGACAAGTTTTTACTGTTTACCGAGTGCATCGTCACAATGATGAATTACTTGTTTTGTTTTGACGTTATTCGTCATTTGCTACACGCTGCTTGCATAAGAAGACTCAATCTAGCAAGATCTTTTGATAGATTTTCGGTTACGTCATCCAGCTTGCTCTAACAGATTTTAGTCTATGTAGCATCTTCGCGTTTTGGCTCACCAACATGAAATGGCGTTGACTTGACGTTAACCATCTAGTTGTGGTCAGGACTGATGGTTATCGGGATGATTATCTCTGTCGAGTCAGCTAACGAGATGGGGCCTGCGAGATCACCACAAACTGGTTGGCGGAATTCCCATTCTTTTTATCGACTGTCCAGTTTGCTGAAAACCGGAAGATTTGTTGAAGATTGAAGATAGGCTTCTTTAACTGTACGTATGTGCCAAAACTCTTGCAATATTTCGCACTTTAGCTGTAAGGCATTCGTATGCCCCACTTTCTAAAGGTTTTTTTTTTAACAAAAGTTAATTGCTACTTATTCCACGTCATTGTACACAGTTCAATCATTATGGGCTCCATGCAAGTTCGTGATGAAACTTACTAATATTCGTTCGACTACGTTTATAGATAGTCAAATAACCACAGTTATATACTTTCGTTGTATATTTTTCGACGGCTGTGGCAACTCTTCTGACCGTAGAGCACCGATTATTCAGTTCACTCACATTACTTTTATCATATTGGTTGGTTTGTCACTGAATGCACGTATTCCAGACCGTTGAAATTCTGGTAGAAAATTGTTAAAAACTTGTCTAACTCTTTAAATGCGGATTGTTTGATTTCAGTTTTAAGCACCTGAGCTTTTAGGCTACTTCCAACACAATTCTCACATTGTTAAATAACAGTTCTCCAGTATAATGACGGATGGTTAAAATAAGTTTTATTTAATCTTCTGACAAGCCTCATCTTAACTTTTCTGGTTATGTGTGGATTCCTTATCTTCAGCATTCCTGGTATGTAGCACCTCTCATAGTCCACTCCTGTTGTATATTTTCCTAAATGAATTGAATGTTATATATTTTTGCTCGTTAATTGTAGTGGGACTCTAAATTTGCGCATGTTTGATACAGCCATCCTCGCACATTTCTACATAGTTGCGGTTTCTGAAGGTGACGCACGAATTGGACGATTTTAGAGATATCACACTTCCTTCCTGAGGTTCCGTCACCTGATTTATTGGCTTTGTGGTCTTCGCCAAGGAATAGATCAAAGCGGGTCATTGTACCATTTTTTTCCCTTGCTGTTTATTATCTTCATATTAAGCGTACATGAATACCGAAAGTGATTTCGAGGTTCATAAACTTATGCAATTCGTGATCTGTTTTGTATACGACTGACTATTGTGAATTAAGTTTGCTTTTTATCTTCATTTTTAGTATTGTATTAGAAAGTGGCTGCGATCTTGTAGAAGTTATATGAAAGTTTTTGCTGTTTGACCACCGTTGTCTCCATCAGTTTAGCCTGTATAAACGGGGCAGATTGCGTAACCAACGGGGTAGTCCATCTGCACGTATTTGAGAAATTTGGAAGTTCTTGTCCATTAACGGACGTAATGAAAGCACACAGCCTGTGCTGACTAGATTCCATATTTCCCATTTCATCGGGGCACCTGCTGCATCGTGCATTACCCACTGTGACTGCTGGTACTTAGGATAGTTACAGAGACCGAGGTGGCTATGGAGATCTTGACCATTTTCCTGAACAAGGTTTGTGGATGCCGCCTGCCAGGTTGGAAGTTCGAGGCTGGCTATACCGCCGATTGAAGTCACTCGTGGACACATCAATTTTCCGCAATAAAGTACAAACGTCATACTTAAAAGTCAGACAGGATGGGATACATTCAAATAGTCAAAAATGAAAAACCTAATTTTTTCGGCAAATGAGACGCTTTTTTGCGAAAAGCCTCTTTTACCAACGCTTCCGTAGCTCATGATGGCCAGTCAATGAGAGGGGTACTGCTTGTTGATGTTATCCAGTTGTTCCGATAACTGATGGCATTTCGTGAATCTGCATCATCATCTTCAAGGTTAGCAGTTCATCAGTGGTTCGCCCGGGATGCTTAATTGCCATACAACCTTGAATAAAAGAACAAACTATAGTCAAGTGGAGAAAGAAAAATTAGTGATGGACTTTATCTTTAAAAAGGACCAATGTCTAAACCCAAACATTAGACCTCTTGGTGGTTTCATCTTATGAACAGATAGCCGAGCTATAGGTGAAATTTAAGCGTCCTCAGCAAGACAACGTCTTTATGGCTGTCACTTCTTGGCGTCAGTAAGTAAATTTATTTCACAGGCAGCTCGGCTGATCAGAGGCACCATTCACATCACTGATCCCAGTTAGCTGGCATCTCACCTAGTCTCATCACCTGTCCATCTTACACTTCCGGAAGTGTCGAATTGGTTACGCCGCATCAAACGGGAGAGTCACGTTCATAAAACATCTAATCTTCAATCACTACTCCCACTGATACCGGGCGACTATCTGTTCACTCGTGTGTTCTGGTAATGTAAAGTTACATCACATTTTCACCCTAGTGCGTGGTTAGGTAGGGGACTCCCTCATCGATGGACTGAAACGTGCGTGGTCTTAAAGATCCCATGGATATGTGTACGTTTGTACAATTCACGGTTATGTCACCAAAAGAATTTGAGCACTACCGCTAAATTTGGACAATGCTTGAAAGTGAAGGTTTGTCTGACGAATGCCGGTATTACAGTGCATTTCTCTATGTAACTTGCTAGGACGGTGAAATAGCCAGTAGGAACTACCCTTCAACTAATTTTGACCAAAACATAATAGTAATACTAATGGTAATTTTCGATTTGCCCGTGATTTGTGTCCATCCAATCCCGTTGAAGTCCACCGACTAAAACCTCGAGGGTTCTCTAACAATTTTCTTATTGACACCTCTGTGCTAAGCAGAAAGAAAGAAATCGATCTTGCTGCACGTGGTCAGTCATGTCCATATATTCATATTCTGCTGAGCCCAGCGTGCTGATGCTCGTTGAAGACCCGAAATGTCGTTGGCTTGTCCAGCCAAATAAATTTCACATTACTTACTGTGTCATTTCAGACCCATTATGTTTGAACCAGAGACAAATTGGGTCTAGTGGCTTCGTTCGGCACAGGTCTTATTGTTTGCCCAATCTCCAGAACACACGAACCAGTTTGTCGTAATCGCTGACGCCATGAAGCGATTGATTGTCATGTCCTTAGACGCGATCACTAGTTTTCGGGCTGCTGGCCGTATATCTCGCTGATCTAGCGTTTTTACCCAATATAACTTGTTCTTTCCTTCAGTGTTAGGTACATTCAACCAGTCCTTCCTGACATAAGTTAATCGTGACTAAATTTGGAGTGCTGTGGTCCTTTCGGAACCGCCCTCGCTGTCAGTCGCCATGTGTATGAATGATGCAACCACCACCCTAGGTGAGTGGTTGGTAGCCCGACAGTACATAAGATCATGGTCATATTCAGTCCTCTTAATAATCAAGCTCATTGAGGTAGGATGTTAACAGCTCGCCATTTGCGCTAAGTCTTACCTCAGGGTTTACCTAAGGTCCAACATTATAAGACGTGGCGACGACCGAGCGGATGCTTAGACCGTACTAAGCACAAAATGAGGTCAGGTATACTGGATTGTCTAGTGCGTGTGCATCGCTGTCATGTACCCACCTTTGCAGTGACTTCGATTTTGTTCCGGTTGGCTTCCGTTGTGACTCCATTGTTCAGGTATCGTGGAGTTGACAATGGGATGAATAAACCAATGGTAATGGTAATGGTGACTGATGATCTTGGTCATCGTTAATTGCTTTCACAATGAAAAAGTCTGCCGTATGGTGTAGGGACCCCTCAGCACCGTATGTTTTCCATGGGCATGTACCATTTCTCACAACATGGCCGGCGTAAGAAAATAGCAAATAAAAGTGTATATTTATCGAATAGAATCTCGGTCTTATTGAGGCCTCTGTAAGACCTTAGGCTCCCGCGAGGCAGAGTTCCGGTCCCGTTTTTGTTCATTTTCTCCTGTCCATAGGTATGTCACGACGTTTGTTGTCGCGGTATCAGTTTTTAAAATCTAGAATCCTATCTACACGAAACAGTTGGTCTAATCATCTTATAGACTCCCCAGGTTTTCTACTGCCGCTGGTGTCATTTTCCAATCTGATTAACACGGCTGTATTACTTTTCTTATATTTTCTTACCACATTGGTTGACTGCGGACATCACTCGATCTCCATCATATCAACTGATGTGTAGTTTGTATCCACGCGACGCTTTGATCTCATTTTGCTTATCCAGTGTGGTCCGTAATTCCTACTGAACATGTCATCTGTAATCTTCGGATGAGGAGTATGGTGATAATGCTCTCACGAACGAGCTGGCTACTCTGTGATAGGTAATTTATAAGCAGAGAAGCTACATCTGTACGTCGCCCCTCTAGCAACGCGAACCTCTCAGAAACAGTGTATAGAGTTCATTATCAACCACACGACACTTGTGGAGTGTTGCATTGTACAGGTGGTCATTACGAATGTCTTATGTACTATTAGCACTTGTCCTAGAATGTCCTTCCTCCACAGTTACTTTTGGCTGGTCTCGTCACCGACACACCACCCTCTGTACGTGTGTATATGCCTTTTAGGACAAGCAATTGAGTATAGTTTGGCTTACAAGACAATAGTTTTCGCAGAGGGCCGATTGAACTGCGCGTGGATGTGCTCCACCTTGGGATTCCAGGCGTTTTCGAACACTGTATCTGTGAGTCGTTTTTCTCGCGGGTTAATCCACTAACGTCAGACCTTTTGGTATCAATGGCCCGAATAAAGTAAAATATTTTCTGGAACTTTCCGGTTGAAATAGCTAATTCTGTTTCGGTTGCACGTTCCGACCACTGGATTTCGACATCTCGTGAGCTCTTTGCAAGGTAGCACTTCAGCAAGGGGAACAGTTCACAGTACTTTGTCAGCCGGCATTGGGCAATATGCGTCAGGGATTTCAAAAGAATGTGCATCACAACGGGACTAACCAATCTACATCTATTAGAGTTAACTGAATGTAATTTCCAGTAAACGTGTCCATTGTTAATCTAAAGAAGACTCATTTAAGAAAAATCTGGACTTCGGCTGTATTCGAACCAGCGACAGAAACAGAATGCCCAAACACGACAAATGCTGTACCAGCCGATCTATCAAGTCACGCCGGAAGCTCGGGAATTTCACATCTGGACCTAGTTACCCACCCAGCCAATTGTGTCATATGGAATCCACTAAATTATCAAATCTGCCGAACTAATTATCACTAATTCAATATCAGTGCTCATCGGTGGCATTGGTGGTTCCCAGCGTGAACTGTTCGAGAAATCCTGCTTGGACAGTCAGTCAGCTGGATCATTTGGTGCATTCCATTAGGACACAGTTGGTTGGGTGGGTAACTAGGTCCAGTTGTGAAATTCCCGAGTTTTCGGCGTGACTTCGTAGCTCGGTTGGTAGAGCATTTGGCGCGTTTGAGCGAGTTGATTCTGTCGTTGGTTCGAACCCAACCAAGGTCCAGTTTTTTTTTCAAAAATGGGTCCCTTTTAAATTATCGGATCTGCCAAACTACTTATCCGTAATTAATTGTAAATCTGTTCGATGGAATATAAGTTAGTCTTCTGGCTTACTCGGTTTCATAGTTGACTAGAACGGTTGGATCGCACGTCCTGTTTACCTTTAACCGTTTGAGATTTCTCCTAAGATTACCACTGAAGAGCGTAGACACACAAACTAACGTGCGGCCAGGTTGAGACGGGTTAAGAAATGCTGACGGCAACCTCGCAAACAATCTCGCTATCTGTGGTTGATTAAAGTTAGCGTTTATTACCCAGGGGGTCAACGAAAAACAGAAATTTCGGGTGTTTAGTACAGAGCGTGACGAGACACAAAACTCCAGAAGATCACGTAAGATCTTGATCTTCGATGGCGACTGTGTTTATTTCCGAAGTGATTAGCAGATCTGACAAGTTTCCTTGTTTACGGATTTTGACTGTTATTGGTGAACCCCTTAGTATTAAATGCAGTAAAAGCGAAGTAGGCAAATTAGGAAATAATGGAAAAGCACGCGCCAAAATTAGGGGTTTGGAATGCTGTGGTGCGGAAAGACAAGATTCCAAATCATCAGGTACTGTTCGTCTGAGAGTTCAGCTTTATAGGATGCAGCTGGTGTCTGGTATCGTTGTTTCAATATTTTTGCATGAGGCCGGCTAGAAATTCGGCCTTGGACGACGGAATTATGGTTGTGGCTGTGTTGGGAGTAGCGAACGTGTCCAACACGATATGAAAGCGGGTGCTGGCTGTCTGCTTATGCTGCGTTCGTATGTTGCGAACGTGAGTGGTTACGCCGACGCTTCCATGTGTTGCCGCTGACTGGGACGTCATGTAGCACCTTCTCATGACAAATGCTCGCAGTTTTGTTCGTTCGCTGTTGGTGATCAGGTCGGTGGGCACGCGCGTAAACAACGGCTTCAATATCGAAACCGCTGTTTGGATCTGTTCCATTGGGTTCTTTTGGTGACTGGTCCATCGGAAATGAGACCAAAACTTGCGATCCATGAGAGCTCTAATTAGTGTCGCCATCTATTGATTCAAGGTTGAATTATGATGTAGACAAAGCTTAGTCCCCGTAAAACCTTGTCTGTAGTCCCCTCCCCACAAGATTCGACCAGTGCTCTCTTGAAGGTATGCAAAGGGCGTTCAACTTGGCTGTGTTGTATTGCGGGTGATACAGTAGGGAGCACCTCTACCGGATAGAGGAGGTTGGCAAAAGTCTTCACTGCGCTATCCACCTTACATTGTGTGCAACCAAACTGCATTTACATGTTCAGTTACATTCATCTGTGTTTAATATCCAGTTCGCCCGAACAACTAGAAAGGATTCCAGTGGACGTTCTCGGTTTGGAGACTACGCAGCAAGTTTAGCCTCAAAAATCGTTACACTTGACAAGGGGGTTTTTGATTGCCAATCTTATGGAACGTGAAACTTAGTCGCTGCCGGAAAGTAACACTTTGACGGTGTCTACTACCTTGTTTGTATTTTAACCATGTACAACATTTCATTGCCTAGTGTATCAAAAAGGAACAACTTGTGTATTCTTAATTATTTCACTACCACCTAATCTTGTTTTTACCGCATGCCCGTTGAGCTTCCATTGCTGGCAATCGGTTACTTTTGACAGCGTTTTGTTAGCACCTGTAGTTGCTTATAATCCCAGTTTTCTCAGTAACATAAGTGTCTATGATCGATATCGGTTTATTTTTGGTGCTCAAGATACCCAATCATCTGGACCACTGTACCGGCATGGCTATGGACTATTCAGTTAACTGTAGCTGCCTGCATTTCGTTGGTGCTTCATGTCTCCTTTTTACTACATTGCAGCCAACACTTGTGTTTTACTGGCACGGAAATCGCCGGTCGTATGCACCGGTGAATTCTTCTCATATTCAGGCGAGAAACTTCATTTCTCTCTTTGTGTCAAGTTTATTCTGTTTGACAGGATTTGATCGTAAACAAGCGTGAAATGTTGGGGTTACGTCGGAATCGATCTCGCTATCAACAGCAAAATCTCTCATGTATGTCTCCATAACATTAGTGCATCGATATTCCCGGAAAACTACCGTTAACCGAACAACTCGTCGTTGTCTTACTCCATGCTGTCATTTTTAAGATGGTGTGATGACAGCTTGTCACTTGCTTTTAACCCCATCTCTAAAACTTTGACGTTCGAGGACAGTGCTGATGTTATGACTGTACTAATAACCCATGAATAGACTTCCTGTTTGGTTCATGACGATCACTGTTATGCGTTTACCCACAGGGTAAATACTGTGCTTTTCGTTCGCACGTTGTTCCAACTGACCTGCATTCGGACTGTTACTTTGAGAGTTCCCGAAATCACGGTTACATGATCCAACGTGTTGCATAACAGCAAACTTAAGAGAGCTTCTGGCAGTAGAGGGTCACTGTAGGCAGATTGCTCACTGAAAATCAGTTGCTACAGGGTTAAGAAAGTGATGAATAATTTTTCAGTGTTATTTGCGCCGTCACTGCAGGTGACCAGTTCTTCTGAAGAGATTACGCAGTCATTACTAACAACAAATAGTAAATACTTACTCTGTTGTTTACGGACTTTTTGAAGAATGTTTGCACTTTTTTTTTTATCTTCAGCCTATCGCTACGTTTTCGCTCTGTGATCACAGTCATGTTACGATGGTTTATGCCGCTTTGTGCATTTTGGTGACATTAGGTGACGACTTGTCGCGGATTGATCGGTCTAGCGTTCTGACAGGCATCGCAGCGCTTCAGTGCAAAGATGAACCTGGACTATTCAGTGCTGGGCTCGTTTGTCCCGAAAGAGATATTCGCTTTGTGTTTTCTGCGGTTGCTAGCTGCTATATTTTGAATGGCTTAGACGTTCTTGATACAGAGGCCGTTGTGGAGTTTATTGGCAAGTGTCTGGTAGGTCCTCTGATTTTCCATGTTAGTTTTCAGTTAGTAAGTTTTCTGATCTTCATCCTGTGTTCTGATTTGCATGTAACTGTGCCGCTGCATTCCGTTTTGTGTGTTTGTTTTTGAAAATCAGTCGCAGGCTGTTCTAGTTTGGCCGTAACAAGTGAATATGTTTAATATCAAAGTGGCTTGTCAGGAGTATTAGGCCGTACGTAATCATTACCTCAAAAACACTATAAATCAAGAACAATGGCTCTTCGTAAGTATTATATCTGTAGAGTTCAGCGTACAGACGCATTGTGGCAGCCACGGTTATGATGTGTTTCCATGAGCATACTGTTTTTCTAGTCTGCTTACGTTGGTGTTAAATTTGTAAAGTCGGGGCGTCGCAGTCCCAAGTAAGATAATTTAAATAAATGTTTTAATGAAAAAGGTAGTAGCCACACACCCCATTGTAAGCGGCGCGCTGGACCACCTCCTCGTGGTGTCGACTGGGCGATCTCGGTGCAAACCTCGACTGGCTAAGAGTTCAGTAACTCCAGATAGGGCCAACCACTCTATCTAGTTTTAATCGTACTTGTTACATTCGATCAAGACAATGAAATTATCGCCAGCACCTCCGTGCAGGCAACTACCAGTACACAGGATAGGCGAGCGGAGTACACCTGTTCAGAGTGTGGCTAGATTTGCAAATCGAATGGTGGCTTGTCGGCGCATACTCGTATGCATCGACACAGTAATGGTGCAGAGCAGGAAGTGGACACCCAGCCTGTCACAATCTTTGGCTGTGCCAACTGTGACCGCAGCTTTCCCACCAAAATTGGTCTCAATCGACACGGAAGGCATACACATCCCGTCGAACGCAACCATGAGAACCTCATGCCCATGAAAACCGCCAGATCCAATTGTTCTCAGCAAGAATCGACTCCGCTTATCAGATGTGCCGATGCACTGGCTCCGTCATGCCCTACTCGACGCGAACTTCATCATCGGCTCCTGTCACATTTCCCAGGTCGTAATTTGGAGAGCATTCGGACTCGTCTGTATACACTGAATAGGCAAAGGAATACTGTCCCCACTGCCAATCCAACCACCGTCTCACAGACTAACACGACATCGGATATTGGGTCCCAAGCTGCTGATCACTTTGAGTGGTTTACCTGTTTGATCCAAACAGCGATTATCCAATTGGAGTCCAATAGGAATGCTTTCCTTCACAGTGATGAACAACTAGCTATTGCCCGCGGTGTTCAGGCAGGCATTTTCACAATGGTACAAGCTAAATCGCTGCTGAACATGTACGCTTCACCAGCTTCTCCGTAAACCTGGCGACTTGTCACTCGACGACGTGGTTGTGTTAACGTGGGGACCCACGTGACCACGAAGCAGATGCGGAGGGCTAATTATGCAGCGATCCAAACGCTGTACCACCAGCGTAAGAAAGACGATGCGTTTGCAGTTTTTTCTGGCAACTGGAGAACCACCTATAAGATAAACCGCGGCCTCCGAGATAATTCCAACGAATACTGGTCCGCACGTTGATGAGCGACCATCTCGCACGATTCTGCCTCCAGACTGGTCTCTGGTCGACCCGATCACTGGGGAAGAAGTATCACGCACTTTGAAGAACATGGGAAACACCACTCCAAGTTTGAACCAATTGTTACCCAAGCATTTGAAGTGTATGAAAGCTGATGTCTTGGCAGGATACCTCAACCTCTTCCTGCTAACCCAAGGTTGTCCAATCCATTTATGCCGCTCTCGCATCACGCTTTCACCCAAAGTGGACAACCCTTCATCTCTCCCCGACCTCAGACCTATCGCTGTATCTTCAACGTTGATACGTTGTTTCCACACGATAATATTGGTCGATCGTTGGAATACGCGCTTGCAACTGCCCGCTTTCCAGTTCGCATTCGTACACCGTGACGGTTGCCTCGAGGCGACCTCCCTGCTTCATGCGCTGTTTCGGAACCCATGTACCACGTCTTCAAGTATGTGCGCGGCTTTTATGGACGTGTCCAAAGCGTTCGATTCTATCTCACAAGATTCGACTATCAGATCGTCCCGAGCTTTCGGTCCTCCTCCACCTCCAACGCATTACATTGCCGACTTCTACAGGAATGCTTCCGTCACGCTCAATGGTTCCGTTCTCCGATCCCAACGTGGTGTTCGCCAGGGTGACCCAGTGTCCTCGTTTCTATTGACCATGTCAATGGATGAGGTGTTGGCACTATCTCGACCAGATTTTGGCTACCAGTTCCACGATATACTGGTTAGCGGTTTCGCCTACGCCAACGATCCGATCCTCCTAGCTAAGAATCATACGCGTCTATCTGAGAAGTTTGCAGCCGCCGCTAGTGGCCTGGAACTATCCGGACTGAAGATCAACACACAGAAGACTAAGCTCATGGTCATCCGCGGTGACCATAAACATAACGCAACTGCCATCTCTGATGAGTCTGTCCACTTCGGCCTGGACATTATCCATTCACTAAGCGCCTCCGACACGGTGACCTATCTAGGTATCCCGTTCGCCTGGAAGGGTAAGGCATTCACTAATCACTGCCTGCAACTTCGTACGATGCTAGGTGAAACTACCAAAGTGCCCTTGAAGCCACACCAACGTCTTGAACTCCTGAAACAACATCTGATCCCGACGATGAATCGCTCATTAGTGTTGAGCCGAGTCCATCGTAACACGCTCAAAGCTATGGACTATACGATTCGCCAGTTTGTTCGGCAGTGGCTCCGCCTTCCTAAGGACACCAATCAGCTACGTCCATACCCCAATTCGTTTGGGCGGTTTTGGCATCCCGAGTTTGTCTACAACTATTCCGATTTCGTGCAAATCTCGAGTGGAGAGACTTCTCTCCAGTCAATGTCCAGTTCTGCGGAATGTGGTCAAATATTGTTCGTTTGGCCCTATTTTGAGGGAAATGAACGTCCCAGTACGTGTTCAGGGTGTAGTGACGAACGAGGAGGAAGCCCATTTGGCGTGGATGGATAAACTCTACCATTCAAGTAATGCTATTCTTCGACTGGAGCTGCCCTCCTACGCAGTCACGGATTTATATCTACTGACTGTTCTAGGTTCCTTAAAAACCTACGACACCTTTATGCGAGGAACCTGGCGTTAACTGTTGCCACCCCTCTGACAGTTGTTTCACTGTGAAAGGCATTTTTCTGTCCCGATGCGTGAGCCTTGACTGTGATAGTACTTCTGTGCCCCGAAGAGCTTTTGGTTTTGTCTGACTGACCGTTCACCTATTTTCTTTTTATTATTTTTGGCGTATTTTTTCTTGGAAACAATTCTAAACCCCTTTGTTATATACAGCACAAATAACTTTTCATTTGATGACTGGCCCATTAATTCTTGCTAATCTTGTGAGAGGACTTGTCAATTGTTCAGTGTTGCTAACTACACAGCGTCTCACATTTGACAGACAGCCTGTTTTCACATTCACCTTTTTAAATATCTTTTAGGTAGGGCAATGGTGTGGGCTATAGATAAATGACTACGGCCTAACACTAACTACATATAACAAAAGAAGGGTACACAGTTGAGTACAAATAGGCATAAACAGGAAGATGATTAGAACATAGACAAGCCGGGAGACCACGTACAATAATGTCCGTGTTGTGTGGATAGCCGTATCCAGGTTTATGCTGTGTGTTGGAAGTGTTGTAGGGGTAGGATCGCGTGGATGCGATGTGGAGCGGTACAGTTATGGTGAAGCTCACGTCCTAGTGTCCGTTGCCTTTGCGCGTTGTTGACTTGTTCACCGTCCGAGACGAGCCGTCAGAAGTCGTGTTGTGCCTCTTACGCGTTTAGTCGCCTTCATGTACGTGCGTTACGTGCCTGTAAGTTAACGTGCGTGAGTTGGCTCAGTCGATGCACGCGTGTGTGCGTGCATGTGACCTTGCCTCTCGCAGTGTTGAGGGGAGAAGGCGTCACTGTCTGTCTGGTGTGTGGAGGTGAGTTACGCCAAGCGGAGCCTGTGTGTGCAAAGTGGACGGGGCCTGTTGAATCACGCGTTAGCCTGTGGAGCGTGTGATGTGTCTGTGACCTCGTGAATAGGGATACGTGAGTGAGTGAGACAGTTAAGATGTGGTCTTATGACCGGATTGTGGGGCGAATGGATGGCTAGGATCGAGCCATCGGGTTTAGCGCGGGGTGCTGAACCGTTACATATCTGTTGCTTAATTTCGGTGTCACCGTTTGTTCTTCCCTTGAACAAAGGTGCGTATATTGCTCTTCAAAATAAACGATGTGAGCGTACATCTGTGATTCACCCGTACGCGTCACATCGGCGACTACCCATTAACCATCCTGTTCTAAAACCGCGAACAATAAAAAAGTGGGCTGCTTACACTCTGTAGCTCCGTAAACACGGGGATGTGGGCTGATACCGATGTAATTAGCTACACAAAGTGAACAGCACCGGAATAATTGGAGAGAAAGTTCTGGCGGGAATGTACATAATTTATGACCCTACTGCTCGGTGATCCACCCATTCCGCCGAATTTGCGATGGCATCATCTCACTATACAGATGACTCATCCGTATGTATAAATCATGGCTTTCACGACTGATAAAAAGATTGACTTCGGTCGAAAATTCTCTTGTTTTAAACAGTCTAACACCGTAGGCACATCTACGACAGAAAACCGCTTTATGCGAGATAATCAGCTAGAAATTCGCTATATCCGAGAAACTCAACTCAGTCTTACTGACTACTCACTTTTGGTAATCTCTCAGTAACCTTTGACTTGTTGAATGGAGCGTGTCATTGCTTTTCGTCCAAGCCATCTTTTAGCTTACTTGACAACCCTTTCGGTCAGTAACGTGCTCTCTTTAATATTGAGGTGTAGTTTATCCAGCCGTTTGGTTTTTTGACGCTGACCCTTCGCCGACTACTCCCTTACGTTTCAGACCTTATTGGGATGTTACAATCCGCAGCATCACCTTATGATTTGTGGAGGGTGGAGGGCAGCTAAGGTTCACTATCTGAATTTTTCCACCCAAACTATTACTGGTTGCTTGTCTGTTAGGCTAACGAGTTTCATTGAGAACGTGATGACTCATATCACAGTTGGCATCAAATCATTGCTTTAAAGACTGCCTGATGGCATTATGTTATGACCCGCTGGTCAAACGATAATCAGAATGTCTAGCACACGACAATACAAATCACGAAAAGTAGCACTGAGCTTGGTAATACCCGGAAACCCCAGAACAACACAGAAGACCGTGACCTTTAGCAGATATTGTATTTGCTCTCAAACCAAAGGTAACAATGCAGACGAGCGTCTGCATATATATAGCCTTTTTATGGCCTTGAAGAATCCCACTTGAATTGGTGCAATAAAAGTGTGATGGGCCAATCACAGGCGCCGGAGAAACGTGCGCCAAAATTGAGTTTTGGCACGTTGTGGCGCGAAAATGTAAGATTCAAAATCTCTATTTATTTTTCGATAATATCTCGAAAAATAAATCATTTTTGGGGAAAATAAACATTCCCCAACACATTACTAGCCAGAAAATTGCTCTCATCGTTGTTTTCAATGCTCCGCCATTTCCAAGAACATCCAACCAAGGGTGTGCTAGTCCACCAATCCCCAGCCTGCAACGTAGTACGTGTTGCACCTGCTCGGGTGCGCTGTCGATGCTTCCATAGTCCGAGTTGACGTTGTTGTCTCTTGACGGCTCTGTTGTGCATTGCGAACTTCGACAGATGCTTCATCAGGGTACGCAGTTAGTTGTCCAACCAGCCATAAACTGTTTGTTTAACGTTCCAACTACCGTTCGCGAAAGTGGAGTCATCCCAGTTAAGGGCTGCCAAACAGCAATGTTTTTCACTCAATCAACCCAGTTTTCACCAAACTAACTGACGGCGATAGCGTTGATAGGAAACTCAGAGTTTGCATAAACCAATACGAGTAGGCCGCGTCTCTGTTGTTGTGATGTACTAGATTACGCTTGGGATGGATAACACCAATCTGCCTGGATCTAAACGGTGTTCATCCCAGACTTTTCCAGTAGGAGGCTGTATTTTTAAAAGGTAGATGGATAGATTACGCCTCTTGTAATGTCATTAAACTTTTTTCCTCTCTTTTGTTATTGCTGTATCACTCCCTGCTTTCTTCATTTTTGAAGCGCATTTTCGGGGTTGTTGCAGTCATCTTGTTGCAAATTTTCTGACTTTTACCGCCTGTAATCGGCGATATTTTGGAGCGCATTTCTACCTTCAGAGCTGACTTGTCCGCAGTAGCTATATCTTGAACACGAGCCAGCCGTGGTGCGATTACCATCTCGTCAACGATGAGATGATGCATATGCAAGCGACGCATCCAGGTGTTGTTTTCCCACGCCTCACGTTTCTTTCTTCATACCGTTCTCCTCATGCTCTTCTTGACTTCCAAACACTGTCCTCCATTGATTACGTGAAACGTCGGGCGACGATTTCCACGAATCACGGCACGCATTTTCTAGACTTGATTGAATTCAGGGAGCTCGAATTGATGAAGCCGGTTGAAAGTTTAAAGTCGAAGACGGGCAAGTGAGCAGTCATACCGTAATCATCGCTTTGTCTGTAACGGCGTAGGACACTTCGCCCGCCGTTGCACTAACAGATGTTTATCTTATTGCTTTTCTGTAGTACCGGGTTACCATGAGGCGTTCCACGGGTAAAAGTGCTGATTGAGACAGAACATCATGATCATCGCAGACAACAATACAACAGTGGTTCTCATTGACGCTCAACTATCACACCATCCCGAAATAAAAGTAAACCTTATACAGGAAGAGTGAAGATAAAGGAAAAGGAACGGAAAGGATCTAACTACTAAAAGTAGCCTTCGTCCATATTCAAACATTCAACATCAAGGTGCCTACAGCTTGCAAACACACAACCGGGCTATAAGTGAAAT
>LUCH01007313.1:7169-17658 GCA_013368495.1 Paragonimus heterotremus
AATCTAAGCTGTTTGTCTATTTCTTGATTCAATATACAATTTCTACTCGCTCATCTGGCATTCTGTTCCGACGTAGTCGTTGGTTTCGTGGCCTAACTTTGTTAACTTTCTTTTCAGCGTACTGGAGGAATTGAGTTCATTAGATGTTCTGTTTTTTCAAGAAGAGCTTTCTTTCCACACACAACAGACCCAACGCACTGGGATCTATTACAACCATTTGGTGTGAATCATCTTGAATATGACATTGTTGGTTTAGTTCTTTGTTTCAATGCGAATGCATTGATTCAAGAAAGCAGTGGAAACCAGTTTTACTCTCGAAATAGCAGACCATACCTCAACATATTGCTTTAGGATATTGGTCTTATAAAATGATCCTTACGTCTGCATTCAGTCTAATAAAGTATGCATTATCTGACAATGTGAATACAACCACACGTTATCCATACCAAATTCTTACTGTCCCACATTTCCTACATTGTACTGTTAGGAACTCTCTGCTACAGTTTTCGCCTAGCTCTACAGCACCACATGAGGCCAAACTACTCCATTTGGCGTTGTGCAGTCAGAATATACACAGGCGTACGTAGCAGTCTATTCTGTACTCACTCCAGATCAGTATACTTTGAGCGGAATGGTTGGTTTTGGAAATATTCTGAATTCACACTAGCATTTCGTTATAGCATGTGTATACGAATACAATGGAGGCTGCATAACATATAATGTATAGAAACATGAAATGTGTGTTAGCGCGCATACATAATATTGTGTATATTACATATGAATACATTACAGTAAAAATTCAATAATATGTTACAAATCAGGGAAGGCTTAATAGCTTCAATCGAGATTCCCCAAAGCTGGACGTCTACTAGTCCCGGAGATCTCTAATTCTAATTTACTCTTAATTTCGCTGATTGATTCAGCACCGATTTCACTGACTGATCTGGTGACAGCGTGGGGTCTTTGTGGTACGAAAACCATGAACGAAGTTTTCTGTAATACATGTTGGAAACCTTTCATTTTTTGCTATGATCCAGGAGGGCTGTGTGTGATGAGTACAAAGTTACTTATGGTTATCCCATGACTCAAGCTCATTGGGTTGTCTTCCTTGTGATTTGTTTGTAACTGTAGACTATTGATTGATGAGATCTTGGGATTTACTACCCAAAATATCTACTAAAAATATCGACTCTATTTCTGTCTATATTGTTCTAATTTTTTTAGAAGTGCTCTTCGATGCAACCTCCAATCATTCGTTTGTGTGAATGGTTATCTTCTTTGCAAATAATGAGAACCGATTTATTGTAGAATTTCGCACTGAACTTTCTAGTTTCCCATTGAGAATAGACTTTCTTTTATTGGAATATCCTCATCTATTTGCTAACTTTCAATCTACGGGAAGATGTCGAGGGTTGATGAATCCCGATAAGCAGTTGGAAATTTGCAAATAAAAATGACCAGAATGACCTAGTCCAGCAAAATGTGGTGTTCCACAAACAACCATATAGCCATCCAGTTTGCAAACAACCAGCTATCGTGCTCAAATTTCTGATACACACCTACACGAGTCCGGGGATAACAACTGTAAGATAAGTGGAATAAATTAGGTTTCATGGTATACTGTGAATCAGCTTGGTTCACAATTTTTGACAGTCATCACAATCGTGTAATTTTCCTTGTGGCACGCGTACGCTTCTTTAAAACGGCGGCTAAATATGATTTTATCACTGGTAAAGATGTGAAAAATTCGAAATATACAAATTAGTAGTGGAATCCAAAAATCTGAAGAATTCTCGCGGGCCAGTTACAATACTCTTCTGCATGGTACTAGGCATATGCTTTAGGAACGGTTCAGATAACCAGGCTCTTTTTATTAGAAAGTTGTAGCGGAGGTGCCTATCATTTTGATGTTGTTCGAGTTAGGGTTTAGAGCGAAACTCGAGTCTAGTGTTTCTTTTCGAAAGGGGCCGACTGGAAAGTCTATGGGAATGCGACAGCTGCGATCAATTGTGGGTGATGTTCAATCTATATGAAATATTTTATTGCCGAAGCCAGACAAAGGAACCGGTCTTGTTCTATTACATAAAACCGATTATGTTGGTAAAATGTCATCTGTAATATCCGACAGATCAACATTTACTAAGAGGGAAAATGGTAAGGATACATCAATAGCTATAGAGGAGAAATTATCGAAATGACTCCTTGACATATAACAATCAGAGTTGATTGAGGCAAGTACGATTGAGCGCATCAGGACAGCAGGGGTAGTTATTCCATGCTTCCATGATCTCCCTAAAATGCACAAAGATGGGGTGTCCTAAAGACCGATTATCAACATGTACAATTCTCCGTATCATGTCTTAAGTTCTTGTTAGCCAGTGAATCCACTGAATCATTTGGTGAGGTAAGTGTTAGAGGAAATATTCCTACATTCTGATTAGACAGTAAAGCTTCTGGGTCAATCAACGGGTCACATATGACACGAAATTTGGATAAATAGCTCAGTATAAACGGAGATTCCGCTGCAGATCTTTCACTATGTTTGAACTGCTGCTTATCTAGCCGCAGGAAGTCCAGCCGAATTCCGCACTTTTCCTAATTGAGTTTGTGTTCATTTTCAACAAACCATCTTAAGAGAGAAGAAACCACATGGGGCACATCACTTGACGGTTGTGGTTTCTGTTTACATAATGTACAAACTCCTCATATATGTACTATGTTTACAAACAGACACAAGTCGAGATGAGATGGTGTTTTCAGTAAAAACCAAGTAATACGCTCGTGATGATCGATAAGTCAAGTGGATCTCGGTGTTGACACTATTGTGGACAAACTCTACTGAAAGCTAAACAGAACGGTATTAACATTAATCCAAAATACTTCGAAACTACATATGAATTAAACATTAGCTTGATCGTATTGTGGCCTTCACCTGCCAACTTGTTTATTTGAATAAAATTACCTGAACAATAGCATTATAAGCCCGTTGTTCGTTTTATCTGGGGGTGTCCAGGTACTGTTGACTAGCTCTACTTATTCATTCATCCGCATGTGTGCTCTGAATAAACCATTCCACTGAGTTCATCAATGTTCTTGAATGCATAATAAGGTACCTACCAAGGTAGAATCCGTGCTAATCAATTTGTCGCAATGCCCTCCAAATGTTTCAACTCAGGTTAGTTGTACAGTTGATTATGCTATGAAAGTAAAACGTAACGGCATGATGAAATGCTCTCCAAAGTTATCTGTTACCAAATTGCTCATTGTTTAGCAGTCAATCCTGTTTACGTAAAAAGATGTTAACCATCTTTAACCGGATGCAAAATTATCCCAATAATCTGGCTGAACAGTATGCCTTTTGTATAAGTATTTTTAGGTAAACTTGACTTTAGATCGTAAAAGTAGAGATTGCCCTGTTCATTGTAATTTAGAGCCTACTAGAGACTGTAAGAAGACAGATAGCGGTCCCCAGTTTGAGTGATTCTTTCGAATTTGTTGGAATCTTGAAGGAGCTAAACGTGTCAGGGAAAAGAATATTCCCACTTAATGTTACATCCCTATCGACCAATATCCGGCTGAGGAAGACAATTGGGTTTCTAGGCGATTATCTTGAGAACAACTCCATAAACGTGGGATTACCGATAAAAGAATTGAGAAAGTTGTTATATCGTTGTACTTATAATGTTTAGTTCCAAGTTTCCGGTAGACTACATCGACAAAAGGACGGGACGGCAATGGGGTCACCATTAGCCCTATTACTACCTGACATTTTTATGGCAAAGTTCGAAAGTGGTGTGGTAGCGACCACGATTAACTCGCTCACTCTTTACAAACGATATGTAGATGATATTATTTGCGTAAGTGATGAAACAATAAGCCCCAAAGAAATACTGGAACGGAATATCCAGGAATATCCCTTTCACCATGGAGCAGGAGTCACCCAAAGTTATTTCGTTCTTAGACGTCTTCCTATCCCATCGCTCAGGTGGGACGATACGAAGGAAAGTACACCGTAAGTTACCATGGACCGGACAGTATACAAACTTTTATAGTTTTGTAACACGAAGACAGAAAACTAACCTCATCTGATGTATGATCAACAGGGCTAAGAGGAAAGACAGTGCATATTTAAAGTACTAGTTGAAAATGGCTCTCCCAAACAATTTATTCACAGGCATATGTCAAATAGCACAAAGTTGAACAACCAACAGACTGTAGAGAAAAAGTCTGTTTATATTTCATTACCTTCTAACGGCGATAATGCCTCAGATAATATAAGCAACAAACTTGGCGTGGCCCTAAGCAAGACCTAGTTTGCAGCGAAACTGTGTTTTCAGTTTAATTCCACACCGATTTTGCGCCCTCAATCGAAAGGATACATTGCCTGTTCGTGCTGCCACTTACTCTGTATTCCATCTCCTTTGTTCCTGTGGAACGAGCTATGTAGGCCGCACGACACGGTGATTGTCAGAACGCATTCGGGAGCATCATCCGGTGTGGCCAACCCTGGGCTTGGCAAAATCTTGCTCGTCCTCTATCGCTGCGCACCTAATGGAGTCCAACCACTCAATCGATCCCAATGAATCATTCCTTCCTACCTATCGCGGTCATGGATTACAATCAAAACGGGACAAAGAGCGTCCGTTGGCAGTCGCAAAAACAACAGCCATCCGCTCGCTCCCCCCACTATGTATTCAAAAACCCCTCGTCAAAACCTTGAATCTTCCATGGTCAGATGTCCACGTTCGGACCGAACAGATTATGTAATCATGACCGCTGTGGTAACAGCCGTCAATAATCTGTACAATCGACGTGAACTTTCTGAAACTGGTAACAGTCCGTTCGATTCGTTAGCGTATATTTCCTCACATGATTAGCCTATATGAATGTGTTGTATTTAGTCTGATGATGAATCATCAAAAACAAGCTTGTTCGCTACATGTTCCTCCATTGTCATTTCACTGGACGTCATAAAGACGCAAATTTCACCGAAAAATGACCATCTCGATCGTGAATACTTTCGCCACAACCAATATAAATGTTGTACAGGAAGTGCAAAACGTGTAATCGTTTCTAGTGCTATTACGGTAGTGCGTTGTAGGGCGCTGCTACTGCCGGTGTCTCGAGGTTAGAATGATTTTGTGGTGCACCTGTGTTCTACACTAAACTCAGCGTATCTCATCAATAATACCGCAGCACAATCAAGCAAGGTTAACTAGAGGCTAGTCACTCTATTCATATATGCGCAATAATACAATGATCAACCGGCAAGCTTTCAGAAGCTGTGGCAAAGCTTGACTTTCAGGTTGCGCTAAATATATCCACTGCAGATTAGCTCTAGAACGGCGGCATGTTGGATTGACAAATGTTGACATGTGGGATCAGAATAGATGTTCACGTCCTAAGAGAGTTTGCATCAACTATTTACTCCATTATACAAGAAAACTACCCCACCCAATCATCTGGATCATTCCGGACATCTTTTAAAATAGTGGAACATCACCGGAATCCACCGTTTTAATTGTAAGTCCTCCATTTTCTATGATGGCTCATTGTTAACTTCTGAACCAATTTTTCTGTCAGATGTCTATCTTTTTATTCAGTTCCATGAAGTTGATAAAATTCCGTTTGGTTCTCGATAGCTCGATGTTTATGAAGCATGATTTCCGTAGAATCATTTTCAAAATTTTTAAAGAATTGCTTTATGAAGTTTCTCCATTTGGTGCAAACGTATATATCCGTGGGATGAAATGAGTCACAAAGTAACAATTTGAAAGTTGTACTCCAAATTTCTGACGTTGATATGCACCTGCTGCTCACTGCACTACAAATCAAATTGTATACGATATGATTCTCTTGAAAATGTGTCAGACAAATTGAATGTAAAAGCATGTTAGCACTTTGATTATTACGGTTATTTTTGTAGTAAGAAGAAAAGCTCAAACAAGACGGTTTTCAGTGGTTTGTCATCAGGCTAAGTATAATACACCTATGAATTCGCCAGGGTCAGTAAATCTGTGGGTCATTCCTGCGTAACACATGGATCAGATGTATTGGCGCATGACCACAGGATATTCAGTGTGTTGACCATACTTTTTTGTGCACATAACGGAAGGAGGAGTTACGGATTGCAACGACTTCTGTGATGGCTAGCATACGACCTCTGACTCATTAAGCATGATTTCCCCAAAATCCCTAGGTCGATTTGAACGAATAGGCCGGGTTGAGCGGGCGGTTGGTAAGACTTGACCAAGTGTGCATTCACCGACGACAAACAAGCCTTCAGCGCTCCTCGAGCTGGATAATACTATCGAACGCGTTCAAGTGATCGCCTTTTTGTGCGGTCTTTGTAGGTTGTTACACAGGAGCAAACGAAACGGTAGACGCAAAAGGGGGTGTACGTCCATATATCAGTGCTTTTGTAAATGACCTTGTAATGATTAGTGTGCTTTCTTTTCCGTCTATATACTGGTGAATATGGTTTTATCTGCCAGTAGCGCATTCATTTTGGTCAAGTAATCACTTATATCCAAAATGACGATCACTGTACACTGGTCGGGTCTGGACATTGCCGTATATTCATTCCACTCAAGGACTCCAATGAGGTTTAGTGCCGTCTAGTGAGTAAGCCTTTAGCCCCAGTTCTTTGGGTTAGGTATTCATAGCAATACTGACTTCTGGTTAATTTGACCGTTTCAACATTGGAAACTAACGTTTGTTGCGGATCGATCAGCAGGTAATAAGGTTGTCCAAATTGGGTTTCAATTCTAATCACCTAAATTCATTTTTAGACAAGCGAAATTTTGGTCCGAATGGCAAAATTTAAGGAGCAAACTTATCCAATATCAGAGAGGAGAAACTACGCATGCACCCCTCCAGTTTCCTCGGAAATTTGGTCTTAGATCTGATCAGGTTGAGTGGATTTCTCAGTTTCTTTGATTCTCTTCCCGTCTAATCACCATAATCTGCTGAACATAACCCTCAAACTTGTCAACCGTGCTCGGTTAGTAATCAGTTAACATCCTCCCGACAGTAATCTGCATTTACTCCAAGTGACGTGTTGTGCTCGTCTATAGGCCCTTCCCCATTAAATCTAGTCGTTTTAACCGTCAGAACATTCTCATAGAATTCATAAGAAATCAATCATGCGAACAGCTGTTTTCGGTCATTCGCACCGGGCTTTTACAATTACATAGGGTACATGCGTCTTATTTAAGAACAATTAGAGGAAGTCAAATTAGTCATTAAAATCGTAGACATGGGGCGGATCACAGTCTACTGGAGAGGAGTGGGAGTGTCGTTGAATGTGTGAGGATAACACTGGTGCCTGCCGCGATACATGCATTTGTCGGTTTCTAGTGGTTTTGGAATATTTGGCCAATGGAGGTGTAGGATTAGCACGAGATGTTTTTGGGCATACAGACAGGGCTTGTAAAGTCTGATGGCATTAAGCTGACCCGTTGATAATGCTCGCAGTCCGACAACTGTGGAGTGAGTTGGACGAACCTTGTAGATGAATCGGACTCAATTTGATCACGAGTGTCAATTAAGTGAGAACCGAAATCATTTTGAAAGGTATTCACGACTCATTTCTGATAGCCGCCCTGCGGTTCTCCTAACGTAATCAGTTTCACAATAACTGGTGAGAGAATAAGCACGGAAGAAAATTTAGGAAGGCTATCTTTGAGCTGTAGCATCAGTAACCGCCAGCTATTGAACGAGAGGATTACACGTGCTCGTGACTGCATTACAAACTTAGCGGGTGATAAATTTACTGGTAGCTTCCCCGTGTACGATGGTGTAATAATGACAGACTTTTATGCACCGTCTGCACAATTTCATGCTTCTAGAATATGCGTACCAAATTTAGTACGAATGAAGTCAAACAGTTTGAGCGTTGTGTTTAACATATTACTGATAAATAGATTGAGGATAACAGAACGTTACGAACGAGTTGTGACACTACGTTTCAACTACTTCGAGTGGCCTTCCCTAGGAAGTGGTTGAAACGTAGAATATTACAACTTCCTGGTAATGTTGTGTTATTCTCAATCCATTTATCAATAATTTCATGCTTCACTTTTGGCTGCATGTTTCTGTCTAGGAATCGTTTCGGATATCCATTTGAACCTAGCGCATCTTGAATGCGCTGCACTGAATCCGGTAGAGTAGCCTACGTGCATACCCTTTTTGTTCTGCTTATTAAGCAGCAAACCAAATTCCACTTTTACTTCAGCGGAACAAATCGGTGAGGATTACGTGTACTCCCAGTTCACGGTTTCTTTATGAACTGTCCTTTGAATTGACCCATCATTTCTACGAAACATGACAAAATTTGGAAGTGATAGGTGGTTTGCGATAGTTTAAAATACGTAATAACAGTAAGAAATGTACTTAGCTCAAACCCAGAGCTAGCTTCTACGTAGTAGTAATAATGCAGCACGTCAGTTAACGAAATTGTAATGTAATCAGTCATGCAGTAAAACAACAGTAGCATATAGTGTTCCGTTATGATCTACAATCATCACATGGTTGTTCATCTCTAGTTCGATGGCGGAGATGTTGGGGCACGCACGACTAAAACCAGCTAGTAGAACCCGTGTATCAACTTTATCGTTTATTATGTAAAACATATCGTCTACGTAGCGCTTATGAAGCAACAATTATCGACGACGTAGCGTAGTTCTTAGGCTCCTGGTTTGACAATGGATATGTCTGCGAGCAACGGATCTAACGGAAAACCGATTGCCACAACACCACAATATCTATAGAACATTCCATTGAATTGCTATCCTGACTGATTGCAAAAGACGCAACAATGAGGCACGACAAAAGTTGTTCGTATATGAAATCAATGCAGCAACTGGCTTCATCGGGTTGGCTTCAGTAGCTTGGTTTCGGCCTTGACCGACGACTGTGTTGGCCACCCCATGACATGTTTCCAGTATTGTTGTTCGGTTCACGCATATGCCCTGTCCGGTGAACTTTGACCTTTCGGTGATTGCCGTAATGCGCGTCACAACTGAGGTCATTCCGTCTTGAGGCTTTCGTGACACAATGATAATAACTCTTGGTTTTACGCTGGAAATGCCGACGTTCGATTATCTGTTTTCAGTACAAGCGCACAAATAATCATTAGTTTCTTATAACGGCACGTTTGTACATAAGGAGGTTACATCCAAGGAAACCATTTTTTAAAATTTTTGATCCTCACTGAACCAGCCGCTTCAACGAACTTAAAAATATTTTTTAAACTGGAAAGAGTCAGTTGAGACTTGATGGGTTCCAGTAGCTCCATTAGCCGCTGGACTAAGGCATGATACGGAGAATTGTACATGTCGATAATCGGTCTTAAGGACACTCCATCTTCGTGCATTTTAGGGAGATCATAGAGTCATGGAATAACCGCCCCTGCTGGCTTAATGCGCTCAGTCGTACGTGCCTCAATCAAATCTGATCGTTGTATGTCAAGGAGTCCTTTCGATAATTCCTCCTCTATAGCTATTGATGTATCCTTACCATTTTCCCTCTTAGTAAATTTTGAGCTGTCGGATAATACAGATGACATTTTACCAACATAATCGGTTTTATGTAATAGAACAAGACCGGTTCCTTTGTCTGGCTATGGCAATAAAATATTTGTATTAGTTCGTAGATCTTTTAAGCTAGCACTGTAAAAAGGCAACTGCACTTCGGAATTTCCAGCGTAAAACTAAGGAGTTTCTATTATCATATACCTCAAACGTTCACGTTTAATTCAAAAGAAAATTCCATAGATAGTGTGATAGCGTGGTAATGGATGATAGTAATGGCTTGTTAGCATGAAAACCTTCCTTGACATAGCCCATTATGACAACCTAGACAAGATATGAGTCAAGATGAAAAGCGGAACGCTAGCCGCATTCTTCGTGTCCTATGCTATAAATCTGTCTTGGCAAATTTCATGCATGATAACCTTCTACTCTCTGTGTTCTGTTTGCGTCTATTTACTCTGTTTCCAATCAATATAAGCCAGCTCACGTTCGTATAGTATGTTAGTTTTTATGAACAACGAGAGTAGTTCTCATTGCAATTGTTGGTGCTCACCACAAACATGACTGTGTATGAGTTACCGATGGAATCACCTCGAAGGGACAAATACAACCTTCTTATATGTAAGTCCGCGATAATGCCTACCTTCATATAAACACAGTGGTTAGAATGTAGAAAGTGAGTACATGTTTCGTTCGCACCAAGTGTGTGAAACCAGAGTTTGGGAGGAACCGCCCTAAATGTGAACGATGGTTGTATGTACGCTGGTGTGTCCCCGCAAGTGCGTAGGTCCAGGATTAATAGGCATGCTTGAGGTGTACTGAATGAAGACATTCAGTTGCAATCACGTGATTGTGATGGTTGCTTCTGCACATTCAACGGAGTAACGTGAGTGAAGTTAACAGGAATGCAAGTGATGGTTTTGTTTTACTTAAACGCGAGCTTGTGAGAATAAACT
>LUCH01007314.1:2479-24806 GCA_013368495.1 Paragonimus heterotremus
CAAAAGAAAAGATGGCCAGAACTCAAATACAGGAATAGACGTTAACGCAGGCTCCGAAACTATGAGCCGTATGCCAGGAAGACGTACAAATATTAAGAATGTAGAGTAAAAGAAAAACAAAAGAAAAGATGGCCAGAACTCAAATACAGGAATAGACGTTAACGCAGGATACGCAGTACGAATCATAAAGACGAAATCATAAACTGACGATGAAACTAGGTATAACTTCTAAGAAACATTGCATTAACAAAGCCAACGAAAAACAGTGCCAATTCGCAAGCCGTTCATGAAAAAAGAGTACGCGGTTTGCAAATGACCGGGCCATTGGGTGATAAGAATAAGGCTGCTGATGTCTAACCCGATCGCTAACTGAGAATCTATCGCTCCATGACCTACGGTGTTCACAATTACCTTGCGTGTCGCAGGCTCGAATTCACAGCAACATAGCCAATATTCACTAGGGTTTCGGACGTTGGTCCTGATCACACCCCTCCAAGAGGTCCGCCACAGGGTCCCATCCTCCAATAGTCTAAGAACCATATCACAACGTGAAAGATACTTGAATAACACTGGTAGTGCGACCTCCTGCCTACACAATCTCACTTACAAGCAGTTATCTAATTCAGGATCAATTTCTCGATCATTCAGCGTGGGCATAGCAACTAACGAAGTTGACGTATTATCAACACTGGCTCAATTCCACTCATCTCTACTTGATGAAGTAACTCAGTTACCAGGCTATGTCCGACCACTGCGCGCCCAGCATGTGCCTGAGACATTGTAGATAAGAAGCTTAAGCACCGCACAATAACTTAATACGGTATCCAGATCCTTAAACCATATGTAATCGTGTACAGCATCAGTCAGCTTTCTACCTTTAAGCTACGTTTATCCAGACATGTATTTCAAGGGGTCCGAAAACAGCCTTCGTCACAAAGACGCACAACTCGTAGTCCAAAGGAAGAGTCATCTACAGACTGGTATCCAGACAGTAAAAGTCCAAGGAACCCTCCACCATAGCCACGTTAATGAGCACGTCAGAAAAAGTCATACCACCCCTGTTCAGAGAAGACTGAAAGAGTGCATTGGTATCCAGATAAAATTTGGTTGCCAGTGCTACGAAAGCCGTAACCGTTCACTACAACTGTTTCCCACTGTGCACAAATAGCATACTTTCACCTGAAACCATGAGGATGGTCGAACTATGTAGCAGGCTTAGAGCACCGGAACATTGGATATCCACCGTGCGACCATTCAAACAGTATTCCATTCGAAAATAACCTTACGAGGTGCAGTTTTCAGTGTTGTGGTCAAACACTTTTATTAAAGAAAAACGGATAGATGTAGTCAGGGGTCGAGTGGATACATCGGCATTATCACGACGACTTGGAGCCAGACCAGAAAATAAAGTGCTTTGGACAGCCGCTCAACCCAACAGTGACGTGGAACAGCCTAAAAGAAGAAAACATTAACAAAAAGAAGTAAAAGCCAATAAAAAGAAGACTAAGTGGAAAAATCAGAAACAGCATGAATGCAGGTAAACCATTGGTTGCGGCACACTGCCATCTCGGATAGCGTTCCTAACCAGTGATTTGAGCGATGATGGCGACCCCAGCCAGGTAGGCAACACCTACCCATTCCATTCAATGGAGCAGTCATGGTCTTCGCATTTCGTGACCACATCGCTGCTTGGCTACCACGCGGTTTCACCTAACTGTTGGTGGTCTCAGTTCTATAATGCCCGGTACGGTAAACGCTCAGCTGGCATACGGAGTACGTGACCCAACCACCACGGACTGTGATTGGTTGACCAAATGGTTTCGCATCCCGACCGTTCCGGAATATGCTCCGGTGAACGGCCGTACTGCTCACGTGATCATTCCATCTGATGTGGTCTACTTGACGGAGACAGCGATGGTCAGATACAGCAGTTTTGTTGACAACTTCGTCGTGAACAGGCCACGTTTGTAAACCATACAGTAAAAGAGAACGCACAGAAGCACCATATACCCGTCTCATCAGCGGCAACCGAAAGTCTTTCCGACGCCACGGATGAAGAAGATTGGTAAAAGCAACCCACATCGTTGATATCTTCGTCTAAATGCAGGGGCGTGCTGAAAAAGTATGTGGAAACTACCGGCACTTCATTCTAAAACAGGTTTAAAGAGTCTATGATAAACCGTTTAGTAGTGTTAGTACCAGAAGTGACGTACATTAAGGCTGCCCATTTTTACCGTTTTTGTCTAGTTTTGTTATGGACGAAATAATGGAGCTGCCGAGATGGATTTTCTACCTGGTGGCAAGCTGGCTATTCTTGATCAGGTTGATGACAAGATACCGCCGTCTAATAACTTTCGAACATTACAAATAATTTTAGACGCTATTTTGCGCTGTGAAATACTTAGGACTGTGCTTTATAGCTCAGAAGTGCGAACTGTTTCTACAAGACTGTTGTGCGTATGACTTTATGGTGGACAATGAAGTTACAGGAGTTGTTAGCAGGCCTGTGTATTTAAGAAGTCGCAATAGCGTTGGAGGAAGTATGGGAACATGTCTTGAGAGTAAGCGCAATCTTCACCCACCTAGGACGTCTCTGGCGACAGAGCGACATTCCTCTGAAACATAAGGGTTCCTTAACGGCTGTGAAACATGGTCGCACAGGATAGAGAACATGAAGCGGCATCAGGTATTTGACTGCCGAAATCTGTTTCCGACCGTTGGTATCATCAAGTAAGCAACGAAGTGGTTAGAAAACGAGTATTTTCTAGTGACTTCGAAGCAAGCTCCCTTGTCCAATCTCTAACTTTCTACAGAAAGGTGTTTGAGCCTTGTATTAATGATACCATCTAGTCGTCTTCTACTGCGAGCATCCTTTAACCACGTTGTGGCAAACTGACGTGAAGTGCGAGGTGAACAGATAATGACCTGATGTAGAGAAATGAAGTCATTCACCGAGAGATCAACCACTGAAGGTCCGGCTCCTATCCTGACGTGGGGGCCTCCGAACTCATGGAGTCAGCGGTCGGAGTGTTTAAGAGAGATGACGGCAACCCCACCTCAACTGTTTTAGCGCTGTCGCTGTTCGACCGGCTTATTCGTAAAATGTATTCAGTGAGGTAAGACAGTGAACACCGTGAGGAGGCTGTCCTACTGATAACACCATAGTTTCACTTATTGCTCGGTTGTTTGTTCGCACAGAGTAGGCACCGAATGCAGAATATTTCAGAAAGCACAACTGCCCTCATTAGAAAGACCGCATCCTCTTCTTTTTCTCTAATTATTTGTGTGAAAATTCCTTCTTCCCTTACGCTCGTACAGCACTGAGGAAATAGCGCAAAACATTGATGTATTCCACTTTGACGACGATGCTCAGCGACTCCTAGCAAACAACTCAACGACACGTCACGGCATCTTTGTTATTTTTGCTACAACCTCATCAGTAATATTGTAATTTGACGAGTTAGTATCACTCCCGCATATGAAGAGACATACAGTCTCAGAGGGACTACCTGAAACCGAGAACGCGGAGATGGGAGCGTCCCAGTCATGAGGCAACACTCTGCACCTGGAAGGCGCGAAGTGCATTTCACATAGATCAATCTGACCATTTACCTCGTTCAGCATGGCTTGCATACCTTCGGCAGAGACGCAAAGCGGAACAGTGTCACTCGCATACCCTATGCTGGTCAATTCAAAGTCGAAAATAAACTCTAAAACAAGATTACTGCAGCCCTGGGGTGCTTTCTATAGGATGTCGATGAAGGATCGAGCTGGATGGGAACAGTCGGGCAGGCTTGGTGAACACGGCTAGAAGTGATGAGCACCCGAGATAGTTGTTCATTAATTCCAATTCTTCTCGCAGTGTGTCGGTGAAGCTTTTCTAGTTCTCTGGAACTCGACAGCGAAGAAGACACTTCCGGAGAATGTTGTTGGTGTTGCAGTCAAAGACAGCCGTAAAGTTTAAGGAAACTACGGGCGTTGGTTGTCTGTAAGAATGCTAACTCCCCAAGGTCTATTAAATGGCAAAACTGTCTAATGCACTACCGACTGGATCGGAATCCTGCCTGTTCTTCACGCATCTAACTTCCTTTGGGCCTAATGAACCAACAGAATGTGATGCACTGGGTAACCTAGACGTAATAGAGACTAGACTGAAGCCTACGCGGTTGTCATCTAGCCTTCACCTATGTGTAGTAAATATCGGGATGTACCTGTTGCTCTTCCAAGTGATTTTCGGGAGCTGTATTTGCTTTGATATCGGTATTTCTCCATTATCGGTAGCAAGGCGAGATGAGAAGAGGTATGTTGCGGATTCATTGCTACATTTCAATAACTTAAACTGCAGCGTCTCTTCTACTCCCGACGGAGGATGGTCTGAAACTCGGCAACTGATCTTTTGTCCTGTGATTTCTGTGGTCCGGTTGGGGCCGGCTGAACTATTCCGCAAAATGTTCAGCCCACAAATCGTATTAGCACGACTGGCTGATAATAAGTGAGCTATCTTTTCAAGTGTAATCGTTTAGGTCATCTTGACTATCGACACAACCACGAATCGGAACTTACTATTCCGCCCGGAAGAATTAGACTAGTGGGCGCTGTAATTTCTAGACTTGATAAGTTACCAAAACTACATGAAAATAGAGTACCGCTACGACCGACTTTAGATTTTTATAATCCGCCGTATCACGCAACGATAAGATCACCAGCTGAATTATTAGAACCAGTTAGGAGAACTTCACGGTTCGTAGTCTTATAGATTCTTTCGAGTTCTTCGGAACGTTAAGGCAGTTAAACGCGACGGGAATACGTTTATCCTCGCTTGATGTCACATCTCTGTTTACAGATACCCGCTCTGTGAGACAGTTGAGTTTATCGTCCGATGTAGTGAACGCAATAATATCACGTGGGCATACCAGTGGAGAAGCCGAAACAGCTACTGTAAGGCTGCATGTATAACGTTCGGCGTGGATTTTTAGGCAGGTTATACCGCCAAAAAAATGGAGTTGCGATGGGGTCACCGTCAGACTCTGTAGACTGATATTCTTACGGCAAAACTTGAAAGTAGTTCATTAGTTGACTATATAAAGTCATTTGCTCTTTATAATGGTTACGTTGGCGATGTTATCTGCATGGCAGACGAATCGACAAGCCTCAGTGAGACACTGATTCACTTAAACTGTGCCCACAAGAATGTCTCCTTTCCGAAACTCGAATCATCCGCATGTATAGGGTTTTTAGACGTGTTCCTGTCATACCATGCGGATGACGCGATGCAGTGGAAAGCATATCTCAAGGCAATTAAGCCAGGGCAGTCTACCAACCTTAATAGCTTTGTGCCGTTAAGACACAAGAGGAACTTAGTCCAGTGTTTACTAAATGGAGCTGTGAAAGTTTGTTCGAATGGCATTATAGAAGAGGAAGATAAGTTTTTATTTAATACTGAAAAAGGTTATTTGAAGGTGTCTGCTAATGGGCACAAACTGCAGACAAAATTCTATCTACATTTCGTTCTCATTCAGGGTCGATAGCTCTCCTGGAAACAATCGGAAGACAGCATAGCAATAAGTAAAACCTGTTTCACAGCTTACTTACGTGTTTGATTTATTTCTACATTAGCCTTACATCCATAACTGAAAGATATCTATACACGGTGCCTCTTTTTATGTTTAACGCTTCGTTTTTTCTGTGTAAAACAAGCTACATAGGTCGCACAGCACGATGATTATCTGAACGCATCCGGCAGCATCATCTGATGTGGCCAGCTGGATGATCGATAAGGCCGTGTTCATCTGTGATCTTTGTGCATTTAATCGAATCAAACCATCTGATCAACTCGGCCGATTCGTTTAAGCCGATTTGTCAAGTCTGCAGGACGCAATCGAAGCGGGCAAAAGGTTGTTTACTAGCAGTCGCAGAGGCTGTTGCAATCTGTTCACATCCACCCCCATTATGTGCGCAAAAATGTCTAGTCGAAATTGAACTTCCCGTGGCCATGCATCCCTACCCAGAATAGGTCTGTTACGTAGGCGTGCTGGTTTCTTCACAGTCGTTTATAATCCACGTGATTCATGTTTCATAGCTGGACCTCACTGATGCACTCCCCCCAGCGAGCCCGTGTACGTGTTTTATTTAGCCTGATGATGAGACACTGAAAACACGCTCGTTTTTTATACGTGTTTATTCTCATTCCGTTATTCTCGGGCATAAAGGATTGTTCTAGTTTTTGCCTTTTCGGCCAACTGATGTTCACGGTCTTTACGCAAGCTCGTATTCAGCTTACATGTAAATCTTCGACTGTCGTCACCATACGTAGAGTAAGGCGAAATCCATCTACGCCTGTTTATTGGGTTCATCGTTGTGACAGGAATCTTACTCTGTTGGACTTGCACCATCCCTCTTTACAGCAAATTATCGAAGCTGTTACTATTTGTTCCGGGAGTTTGTTGGGTTGTCCAGCCTGGACCGAACTGGATAAATTATTCGCCACTGTCTCCAGTTAGACGTTATCTACACCCTCTTCGCCCTGGCACCAATGAATTACTTCGAGTTTGTGGATGTGTAACATTTGCGAAGGTGACAGAACAAAACGGGTGCCTACAACATCGTGATTGGAGTTCAGGTGGTTGCTACAAAATGCATCATAACTGGCTGCTGTAGCACTTGCTCCCGACACTTTCGGGGCTCTCCGTGCTTGGGAGATTAATAATATAATGAGACTTCAAAAGGTAAGCTGCTTAATACGTCCTGGACTGTCTGTGCATCGTCACTAAGGACTGCTGTGTGGTTTGCACAATTCAAGTCCATGATTACTGACCTATCTTGCCTTGCTACCTTACGTTGTTGACCAGGCTTGCGCACTGCATTGATGTAGAGGGTTTTGCCGACTGTAGCCCTGACCGTACGAAGCACAATCATGGCAGACATGATGATCTCAAGCATTCACAAAAAAAATCCATATTCACAGGGTTGTATATCACAGCAGTTTCTTTCACGTTGGAGTGTTTAGATGGCTAGGGTCATTGCTGTGAGCGTACAACATAACCACTTTTTGTAGTTGCAACCTTACTGTTTTCTGAACGAGAGTAGTGCAATGAGGTGCTCCGAGTGGGGTTTCCCAATGAGACCCTGTCTCCCGATGTCTTGTTGATCGGTTGTTTGAGCAAACTGCTCGGGGTTCTCAAGTCAACCATGTTTCGCGGCATAAGCGACTGGGAGGTATCAGAACTTACAGTACAGTCTACGGTGATATTAAGCAGCTATCACCCATTTCTTGTTCTCTTCTGCGTTTCCTGCAACTTCGGGTGATGATCTTTTTTTTAAGCAAAGACAACTGGCAGATATTTTCGCCTTTAATGCTGGTGCTATGTGACAATTTGTTCCGACGGATGCTGTTTTGAGTTTGAAACTTGGTGTATGCTGCGTCCCTGACACTCAAATATATGATTCTGACATCGTCATTACCTCTTTATTACTATCGACTCAGGCACTTCTCTCTCAGCCTGTGAGATGCCAGCGTCGAATCGCACTGCCAAGTTGTATTGGGATTTGTTCTTAGCTTCAAAGTAGCGCCCGGACGAATTAATCCCGGCGAACAATCGCTTTGGTGCTGTTAGGCTTATTAAAAGCGGCACAAACTGGAGAATTCTTGTGCTCACCATATTGATGTGCTCAGTTTCTGTCAAGAGTATGTTGTATGACACACTCAACGACCTTCCGAGGCTGTCTGGATAGTCAGGCGGAATCTTATTGGGATGGGATCCAAATATTCAATTTTATTGTTTTGTACAAAAAATGCGTCTGGATGACACGTTCTAATTGCAAGCACAACGCACTGACAGCGGTGAAAGGCGTTTGCGAATATGTACCTTTGCCAAAGTATTACTATGCGACTGGTCTTCCGGCGTCGGTGCTTGTGGTCCATTACATCCAAGGTTCCTTTTCGGTTCGGCCACTAACGGCGCTTTCTGAACGTGTCTTCTTCACAGTCGAGTTCCAGAAAACTAAAAAAGCTCCACCTACATTCACTTTGCAATCAGATGGAAAATTTCCGGACGACTATCTCAGATAAAGCCGAGTCTCGTTTAAGTGACAGGTTTGGAATAGTATCACATCGGTCAGATAATGACGAGCGACTGTTGCAGCTTTGCGCCGAGCATAAGCTATTCTTAGCCAGCACTTGCTTTAGACATTATGCATGCCATTGTTATACTTGGTGCCCACTTCCTTCGAATCAGGCCTTGTCTCAGGTAGACCACATAGCTGCTAGTTACAGGTGGCGTGGTTCCATTCAAGACTGTAGCTCTTATTGGAGCACGTACTTGGACTCAGATCATGCATTGGTATGTTGTCGTTTCGTTCTTACTTTTTCTGGGCAGCGGCCTCATCGACAGCATTGACTGGGTGTTGAGAAACTGACTTTACCGTCTGTAAAGCATAGGTACCAAACCAGCTTAGAAAGCTGCCTTACTTGTTCTCACTCCAAAGGTCTTAATAGCTGTTGGACCGAGAGCTCACAGACAATTTGTAAAGCCGGTACTGTAGCATGCGACGCGGACTGCTGGTCCAGAGGATCTCATGCCGGCACTTTTCAAAGAAGGTGGGGGAGGCGTTAATAGTGAATTTGACTCAATTGTTTCAACTCATGTGAACGACGGAGACCATCCGTCCGTGCTGGGGTCACTCGATAGTATATCCCATATTCAGGAAAGGTATCAGAGGCTCTTTCGAAAACCATATGGGAATTAGTTTGACCCCAGTCATTGCTATGGTCCTGGCATCCATTATACTTCGACGATTCACTGCAGCTCGAGAGGCAAACAGTAGGGAAGAACAGACAGGGTTCCGCCCTGGTCGGGGATGTATAGAGCACATTTTTACTGTCCGTCCAATCCTGGAGCAGCGTCATGTATACCCCCGGCCAACAATTACCGAATTTCTTGACTATACAGTTGCGTTCGATTCGGTGAGTCGACCTACACTTTTAGAGTCGCTTAAACGCAGGGGTGTACCGACCATGTATAGGGACATACTGTTGGCGCTTTATTCCCATACTACAGCTCAGGTTAGGGTTTACAGCGAACTCTCTGACAACACCATGAGCGGTGTACGTCAAGGCTGTCCTCTTTCACCATTTATGTTTAATTTTGTTGTAGACGAAATAATGGAGAATATTTCGTCTGCACTCAAAATTCCGGCACGGACCTCCTGTCTGGTGGAAAGTTGACTGGTCTTGATTATTCTGACGGCAACATGTTGTCGTTTGAAACTTTCCAAGCAGCGTAAACAACACTAGAGGTTATTTCGCGTTCTGATAAATACTTCGGAATACGCTTTGCAGCCTTTAAGTACATAGTACTTCTGCAAGATTGTTGTGATTGCGTAGATTTATTGTTAGGTAATGAAGTCACGGAAGCTGTTGACTGATTTGTTTATTTAGGTGGTCGCATTAGCGGCGGTGGTGGCGGTGCGGAGAATGAAATAGAAGCGCGCATCTCTAAGGCTAAAACGGTGTTCGCTAATTTGGGGCACCTCTGGCGAGAGAAGTGTATCTCTCTGAGGCTTAGAGGTCGCGTATATAAGGCGACAGTGAAGGCTGTATTAATTTACGACAGCAAAACCTGGCCGCTGAAAGTTGAAGACGTGAAGCATCTTCCTGTATTTCACCACCGATGTTCGCGTTCGATCGCTTGTGTCGGGTCGCATCAGCGAGTAATCAACGAGGAGGTTAGTAAGCGGGTATCTCATAGTGATCGTTAAACGAAGTCTTTTGTTCAATCCTTATACTTGCACATACTAAGATGGTTAAATCGTATACTAAGGATGCTAGCTAGTCGTCTGCCACACCGAACACTCTTTATCGAGGCTGCGGCCGACTGGCTTAAGGTGCGAGGTGGATAGATAATGACCTGGTGTGGAGAAGTGAAATCGTTAACGAAAGAATTGGCTACTGTAGGTCGGGTTCGTCTCTCAGGATGGGGTCCTCGCGACTCACGGAGTCGGTGGCTGGAGACGTTAGGTAAGATGGCGGCTGGTCGAGCTCAGTGGCGTGAATGTTGTCGTTGTTTGTCCGAGTTGTCTGCGAAGTGAGTGCATTTAATCACGCGGGGCAGTAAAAGTCGTAAGGAAGCTGTCTTGCTAATGACGCCTTACTTTCACTTACAGCTTGGTTGCGTGTTTGCATGATATAGGCACCTTGATGCTGAATGTTTGAATACAGGCGAAGCTATTTTTAGTGGTTAGGTCCCCTTCTCTAATCTTTTTTTCGCCTCTGTTCCTATACAGTGTTTGTTATTTCCTCTACGTGGTTGTGACAGTTAAGTAACAGTGTAGACCACTGATCTATTGCTGTCTATGATGATGGTGGTGCGGGTGATGTTGTCCGACTTTGCGTCTCTGCCGAAGGTATGCAAGCCATGCTGAACGAGGTAAATGGTCAGATTGATCTATGTGAAATGCACTTCGCGCCTTCCAGGTGCAGAGTGTTGCCTCATGACTGGGACGCTCCCATCTCCGCGTTCTCGGTTTCAGGTAGTCCCTCTGAGACTGTATGTCTCTTCATATGCGGGAGTGATACTAACTCGTCAAATTACAATATTACTGATGAGGTTGTAGCAAAAATAACAAAGATGCCGTGACGTGTCGTTGAGTTGTTTGCTAGGAGTCGCTGAGCATCGTCGTCAAAGTGGAATACATCAATGTTTTGCGCTATTTCCTCAGTGCTGTACGAGCGTAAGGGAAGAAGGAATTTTCACACAAATAATTAGAGAAAAAGAAGAGGATGCGGTCTTTCTAATGAGGGCAGTTGTGCTTTCTGAAATATTCTGCATTCGGTGCCTACTCTGTGCGAACAAACAACCGAGCAATAAGTGAAACTATGGTGTTATCAGTAGGACAGCCTCCTCACGGTGTTCACTGTCTTACCTCACTGAATACATTTTACGAATAAGCCGGTCGAACAGCGACAGCGCTAAAACAGTTGAGGTGGGGTTGCCGTCATCTCTCTTAAACACTCCGACCGCTGACTCCATGAGTTCGGAGGCCCCCACGTCAGGATAGGAGCCGGACCTTCAGTGGTTGATCTCTCGGTGAATGACTTCATTTCTCTACATCAGGTCATTATCTGTTCACCTCGCACTTCACGTCAGTTTGCCACAACGTGGTTAAAGGATGCTCGCAGTAGAAGACGACTAGATGGTATCATTAATACAAGGCTCAAACACCTTTCTGTAGAAAGTTAGAGATTGGACAAGGGAGCTTGCTTCGAAGTCACTAGAAAATACTCGTTTTCTAACCACTTCGTTGCTTACTTGATGATACCAACGGTCGGAAACAGATTTCGGCAGTCAAATACCTGATGCCGCTTCATGTTCTCTATCCTGTGCGACCATGTTTCACAGCCGTTAAGGAACCCTTATGTTTCAGAGGAATGTCGCTCTGTCGCCAGAGACGTCCTAGGTGGGTGAAGATTGCGCTTACTCTCAAGACATGTTCCCATACTTCCTCCAACGCTATTGCGACTTCTTAAATACACAGGCCTGCTAACAACTCCTGTAACTTCATTGTCCACCATAAAGTCATACGCACAACAGTCTTGTAGAAACAGTTCGCACTTCTGAGCTATAAAGCACAGTCCTAAGTATTTCACAGCGCAAAATAGCGTCTAAAATTATTTGTAATGTTCGAAAGTTATTAGACGGCGGTATCTTGTCATCAACCTGATCAAGAATAGCCAGCTTGCCACCAGGTAGAAAATCCATCTCGGCAGCTCCATTATTTCGTCCATAACAAAACTAGACAAAAACGGTAAAAATGGGCAGCCTTAATGTACGTCACTTCTGGTACTAACACTACTAAACGGTTTATCATAGACTCTTTAAACCTGTTTTAGAATGAAGTGCCGGTAGTTTCCACATACTTTTTCAGCACGCCCCTGCATTTAGACGAAGATATCAACGATGTGGGTTGCTTTTACCAATCTTCTTCATCCGTGGCGTCGGAAAGACTTTCGGTTGCCGCTGATGAGACGGGTATATGGTGCTTCTGTGCGTTCTCTTTTACTGTATGGTTTACAAACGTGGCCTGTTCACGACGAAGTTGTCAACAAAACTGCTGTATCTGACCATCGCTGTCTCCGTCAAGTAGACCACATCAGATGGAATGATCACGTGAGCAGTACGGCCGTTCACCGGAGCATATTCCGGAACGGTCGGGATGCGAAACCATTTGGTCAACCAATCACAGTCCGTGGTGGTTGGGTCACGTACTCCGTATGCCAGCTGAGCGTTTACCGTACCGGGCATTATAGAACTGAGACCACCAACAGTTAGGTGAAACCGCGTGGTAGCCAAGCAGCGATGTGGTCACGAAATGCGAAGACCATGACTGCTCCATTGAATGGAATGGGTAGGTGTTGCCTACCTGGCTGGGGTCGCCATCATCGCTCAAATCACTGGTTAGGAACGCTATCCGAGATGGCAGTGTGCCGCAACCAATGGTTTACCTGCATTCATGCTGTTTCTGATTTTTCCACTTAGTCTTCTTTTTATTGGCTTTTACTTCTTTTTGTTAATGTTTTCTTCTTTTAGGCTGTTCCACGTCACTGTTGGGTTGAGCGGCTGTCCAAAGCACTTTATTTTCTGGTCTGGCTCCAAGTCGTCGTGATAATGCCGATGTATCCACTCGACCCCTGACTACATCTATCCGTTTTTCTTTAATAAAAGTGTTTGACCACAACACTGAAAACTGCACCTCGTAAGGTTATTTTCGAATGGAATACTGTTTGAATGGTCGCACGGTGGATATCCAATGTTCCGGTGCTCTAAGCCTGCTACATAGTTCGACCATCCTCATGGTTTCAGGTGAAAGTATGCTATTTGTGCACAGTGGGAAACAGTTGTAGTGAACGGTTACGGCTTTCGTAGCACTGGCAACCAAATTTTATCTGGATACCAATGCACTCTTTCAGTCTTCTCTGAACAGGGGTGGTATGACTTTTTCTGACGTGCTCATTAACGTGGCTATGGTGGAGGGTTCCTTGGACTTTTACTGTCTGGATACCAGTCTGTAGATGACTCTTCCTTTGGACTACGAGTTGTGCGTCTTTGTGACGAAGGCTGTTTTCGGACCCCTTGAAATACATGTCTGGATAAACGTAGCTTAAAGGTAGAAAGCTGACTGATGCTGTACACGATTACATATGGTTTAAGGATCTGGATACCGTATTAAGTTATTGTGCGGTGCTTAAGCTTCTTATCTACAATGTCTCAGGCACATGCTGGGCGCGCAGTGGTCGGACATAGCCTGGTAACTGAGTTACTTCATCAAGTAGAGATGAGTGGAATTGAGCCAGTGTTGATAATACGTCAACTTCGTTAGTTGCTATGCCCACGCTGAATGATCGAGAAATTGATCCTGAATTAGATAACTGCTTGTAAGTGAGATTGTGTAGGCAGGAGGTCGCACTACCAGTGTTATTCAAGTATCTTTCACGTTGTGATATGGTTCTTAGACTATTGGAGGATGGGACCCTGTGGCGGACCTCTTGGAGGGGTGTGATCAGGACCAACGTCCGAAACCCTAGTGAATATTGGCTATGTTGCTGTGAATTCGAGCCTGCGACACGCAAGGTAATTGTGAACACCGTAGGTCATGGAGCGATAGATTCTCAGTTAGCGATCGGGTTAGACATCAGCAGCCTTATTCTTATCACCCAATGGCCCGGTCATTTGCAAACCGCGTACTCTTTTTTCATGAACGGCTTGCGAATTGGCACTGTTTTTCGTTGGCTTTGTTAATGCAATGTTTCTTAGAAGTTATACCTAGTTTCATCGTCAGTTTATGATTTCGTCTTTATGATTCGTACTGCGTATCCTGCGTTAACGTCTATTCCTGTATTTGAGTTCTGGCCATCTTTTCTTTTGTTTTTCTTTTACTCTACATTCTTAATATTTGTACGTCTTCCTGGCATACGGCTCATAGTTTCGGAGCCTGTTTTTATTTGTTTCTAACAGATCAAGTTTTCATTTTAGCCTATCGTTTAGTTAAGTGGCATCAGTTTTTTGCATTATAAAGTGTTTCAAATCTTGCTGCTAAATGTTTGCACTGGATACAGGGTGCATGGTTGGAACAACAAATGGTGTAACGCAATTCATCTGTGGAGCCATACGTGTGCAAAGTCCTTTGACCTTGATCAGTGAGACAGATTAATCTAGATTTGTATGCCGCAAGTCGTATGATATCGGTATCCGGTTGTTCGGCCGTTCACCGAACTTCAGGTCGCGAACGCTTCATTACACCAGGAAAATATAATTCACGTGACTACTTTACTATAAATTAGCCATCTAGGGACACTCTTGTTTTTGCTAATATCTATCTACGGGAATAAAACGAGGCGCACACTCAGAGTGAGCGTTGCGCAAATTCACGCCCAGGCAAACATTACATAGGCAAGTGAATTTCTGGAAACCTGGGATTTGTTAACCAGATTAACAACTAAAGTTACTGAATTAGACAAAATTGATTAACCAGTGGAACAAAACGAATTGCGAAAGCGTACACGCGGGCTTTACTAATCACGGACACGTCAATGGGCTGATACATGCGGATCAGATTGACTGCGAAGGTATACGAAACATCCCAGAATTCGATGATTATAGAAGAGTGACCTGTTTTGTCCGCAGCCAAACAACAACCTGTCAGATTGTAAGTTTAGGGTGTCAGAAACCAGTCGCTCAAGTTTTAGGTTGAAATTTAAAAGACAGAGTAAGGTAATCAACGAGATTTCCGGTCGGATGATTGTAGTTCTGTGGTGTATAACTGCAGGCGCTCATCAGACTAGCGTCAGGTCTGTGTGTACTGATGATGTCGCTTTCGTTGCTGGTAAAACCTTTTCATTCTAAGTTTCAAGTTCGACGAAAAACCTGAAGAACCCGAGCTACCAAACCCACTAACATTCTCGGCAGACTTGAATGTGATGGTGGTTAAGTAATACCGTTGCCAAGAGAATAGTAACTTCCGATACTTTCGAGCTGTTCATGTCGTAGGAGTAGGTTGACTTGATGGACCCTACTCGAGTGTTCTGTTTCAAGAATCTGGCCTGACGGTGAGGTGTTGACCCACTCCAAATTCGCATAGTATGACCTTACTGCCTGGTTCCGACTACTGCAGCACACAGTAAATGTAAATTAATTGGCAGACGGTCATAGCCAACTTTTTGGCCATGAGAGCTCTCTCCAATCATGGGTGCGTTTTTTAATTCCTTCACTGCCTTCCAGAAAGACGGCAGTGTTGTAATTAATAAATCTACTGTGCGATTGTTTTGTCGCGCCTTCCCATGTAAGCAATTTTGTGAGGACGTTGCAAAATGCAACCCTTTTCTATTATGCCATTTTTCATCCGGCTGATTTCGTTAGATCTATTTGATATGGTCATACAAAGTAGAAGCGAATAGCTAGTCAACATGGGTGTCCGAATGAATGTGATACCTTGCTTTGATCACCACACCATGAAAACGTAGTAGACCAGTCACCCATCTTTTTGTGGAGTGACATGGCTTCATACTATATTATCGTGATTCCTAGGTAATTGGGCTGATTAACGGACAGCACAAAGCTCGTACTTAATTCGTTGATCGAGACACCGCTTTCTTATAGATGCCAGTCATAGAACATTTGGACTTGCCTGACGAATAACGGTCCTGAACAACGAGCTCCTGTATTGTCAGTGCGAAAAGTAAAACAATAAACGGATGGCCACCTAACGTTGCTTTTGCAAGGCTTTGTTTATCCTATGTCAATATGTCCCTTCTTCGGCTATTTTTCTCATTATTTGAGTGTGGCTATTTAGAAACTCGCAAGGTCAACTTCACAGCGTTCCAATTCGCCGTCCTTAACTTTTATCTGAGGGTGCCTTTTTATGTGGAATCAAGTGGAAATTAATCAGCGATCAGGTGAAAGTGTTTTTTGTGACAGATATCTTAATTTATCCACTAGGTTTGTAATTGCTTCCGTCTCTTTTCGGTATGATAATTGTTTTTGTGGTCGGTGGTAACGTTCTTTTTGGTGATGTCGCGTGATCGATGTTTTATTTTTACTTCACGTCAGCCGCGATGTCTGAGATCTCTAATCAGATTATTTTCGGAGGAACATTGATTACAACCTGATTGTCTAAACCAAGGGCGATTAGCATCTATCGACCGGTGCTGACCTGTGGCCCAGAAACTCCTGTGCTAAATCCTACTGACACATTAGGTGTGTAATACGTAAGTATGGCACTTCTTCCGGTACTACCACTGATCGTACAGCTATCACCTGTAGGACTTCATGAAGGTCTTGGTACGTAATGGACTACTTCACTCGGAAATGAGTGTACCTCAGTTTACGAAGCCAGACATGTGGAACACAAGCTTAGGACATTGCGAATTGTGCAATGATGACCAGGTCAGTCGATTGGCTCTACTCAACAGGCATGCACAGTGGAAATGGAAGAACTGGTCAACAAGAGGAAAAACTAAGTTCACATCACGACTTTTCGCAAGTTTCTTGCAACCAACGTTTTATGCATTCACATTTTCACTCTTTTTTTAGTCTGGTACCTGACTCCACTTTCGGATTCGTTCACAAAGGTCTTGATGACGGTATGTCTGCGCTTGGCTCATACCTCTTCTTGCGCATACAGGCTGCAGTGTGTTTAGTTTTGGATGTTGGCATTCATATGTCGGCGTGCATTAACGAAGCCGTCGAATGCCTAAAGTTGCTACTTCAACGGAAGGTAAGGTTGAACACTGTTCTTTCCGATTACTGTATCACAGTTTTTTGCCGAAAAACGGGAGGAAGTGGCCCTCATCTTATGTGGCACCTCGGCAACTGCAAATGATCTTGCAGATGCTGGTGGAAATTTCTCACACATTTCGATGGTTCGCGAATTATCTCCGTTGGATTGGGACATTTTAGAATTTCTGAATAACCACTCATTTTTAACCACCGATGAGGCTGATGGTATTTTCTTATTGCCTGCTCTTTCATCTTGCTAGTGATTGATGCACTCCTAGTGGCGATGTCTCATTTGGTCTCAAAATGCGAGTATGCTCCATTATTCACTTGTTCGCCTGATTGTTTCCTTGGTTGTAGAAATCGGAGAGGAATTCAGGAGAAACGCGTTCTGTTAATCAGTAATCTCGAGGGCCCTGCGAGCAATGCACACATTGCGAAAATCAGTGATGATCTACGTATGGTTGACATTCAGCTCAGCCTCATTGGTTGCGATGTTCATACAAAGCCAATCGAAGAGGTCCCATCTTCGGGTGATGTTTGTGCCCCGGGGACGTCAGCTAGGACTTTGGGCATGAATTCAGCCAAACTCACACCTGCTTGCAAAGCGGTGACTGACCTGTGGTGTCAGTTCAATGGGGAGTCATACACCTTCGAGTGAGTCATCAGCCACCTACGTAGTAGTAAACAGAATTGTCTTTCTGGATAATAAGTAAGGAAAATGAATCAGGATTGCATCATCTACTGTTTGCCGTAGTGTAACAGAATACATGCGCTGGGATATTTTTGAGATGCCTAGGTCAAGACTGTTGTATAACCTGCACCTTCGTTTGTGAGTAGTATGGTGGTGGCATTTGGGAACAAAAGAGCAGGTTTCAATTCCAAAAAGACGGGGGACCAGAAGCGACCTTCAGAACCGTGAGTACGCATTACGAGAGACGTGTCACCAAGGTGTATGACAATGCATTGTTGCCCAACGGGTGCGGTTACATGTCAGCTATGCATATGAGTGTGCGCGTTCGTTCTGTGTTTTCATAGCTTGTAAGGAACTTCGTGAAATACATAATTTTGCAGGCTAAGCGTCTTCTACGGGCAAACTGAAGACAAATTCAAACAGTAATTCTTACCTAAGATCTCTCGATCAACTGAAGTTCGTTATAATGATTGAATTTGACAGTCACACGAAGAAAATGGTATGGAATAAGACTATATTTGAGGAATACAACTCAGTTGATTGACATTCTCGAAATCCCAACAAACTAGATCACGTTGTGATTTATTGGCGCAAAAGTTGGTTTTAATCTGAAACTAGTAACGCGAATAAAAATACATATATAACGCTAAAATAGCAGTGTACCAAATATATGTGGATAACAAAACTAAATTTAAAAAATGTTTGGGCTCATCGAAACTTCGCTAGGATAATGGAAATGACATTGACAGTTGTGAACCACCAATTGAAACCGTAAAAGCTTTCGAGGTATGGTGAACGGATGGGTTGATATGTAATTCCTCCCTGACTTGTAATTCTTTTGCTGGATGAAGCTGTACAAGTCCTGGCGATGAATTCTCCTCGGTGCGACTGTGTACTGCTTAGCTCCTGTGACGGATTCGGAGCACGATGTGTTATCATTCCTGTTTCAGACCTTTAGTAGCGTGAACACGTGTGAGAGGGCACGGTGACTTTTTTGTCTGACAGTGATCGTGACCAATGACAGTCCCAAACTGTTAGGAGGTGCATCTCCTAAAGAGTGGGATAATGTGTGTGTGTGTGAAGTATGTGTAGGTTTCCTTTTCCTGCTAACCATTCTATCAACATTGGTCGGCTGGATACAGAGGCCTCACTCATACACCTACTGGTCTTATTCCTTCGAGTTGACACCGGATACGTGGTGTGTGAGTCGAACCGCAAATGGTGCAGCGCAAACCACTTGGAGTGGTGGTTTAAGGCGCACGCGTCCTTTGGCTTCGGTCATTGTGACAGGCTAATCCGTTTCGGATGCCGCAAACCGTGTGTGAAGGGGGTTAGCGAGAGAGGATGATGCAGACAGCTGTGTTAGACGAGCTGGGCCTGTCAGCCGTGTCGGTTGTGTACGTAGGTCACGTTACCTTTCGGAGTGTAGGATAAAGGGTCGCCAAACAACAAACCGCTCTGATACATCAAATAGGATGTGTCAACGCGTTTATTAATGTGGATATGGACATGTCGAGGTTAGCAAAATGTGTCAATTATAAATGTTTGGTGAATGGACGTTTCATTTTATTTTCCGGCGGAAGGGCCTTTTATTTCTGTTTCAACTGCCTCTTTAGAGTCAACAATTTCAGGTACTCACTTTCCAGAACGAAACCTTCAATATCTCCGCGCACTCATATTTACGGACGGTCATGCCTTGAGGGCACCGCTCACACCACCCAATAACCATTTAGTGGATGTTGGTTTGTCTTGATATAGAGAACAAACCTAGCCTGAAACTAAATACCTCAGTCAGGTATACACTATATTTTGGCTTGTCAGGGCGAGACACGAATGTTTCTCATGGATAGGCTGTCCGACTTTGAACCGTTTTGGACTTAGTGTAGATTTCGTCCGAGGTGACCATGGTGTTTTTTCATGAGGGGACCAAACTCCTCTTGGTCTTCCATAGATGACTCCTTCATGACTAGAAGTTTTTTCTTCAGTGGGCACCTAATGCAGAGGCTTTTCGTACTCTATTAGTGTCCCCCGGACGAAAGCGTTTCTTCCCGAACGCAGTGCTCGCTTAATTGAGTTCTGCACCTGAGAACTTACCGTCATAAGCCGTTGATAACTTTTGAAAGACAATGTGGTGCAAATGTCACTGCTATAATTGTATCTATGTTGTTGTTACTGAGCATGAGTGCTGAATCTGTGATGTCATTATCAAGCACACCTCGACATTTGTCGTCGTGCACGTTGGTTGGTCACTATTTGAGGTGGGTATCTCATCTGTATGACACATGCAAGGAACAGCGTGATGGTTTTTAATGTTCATGGCTACTGCGCTGCTGAATAGCTTGGGATCAGTGCCGGGTTTCTTTGTAAGATCTAGATGATGATGACGAAATAATAACTTCTTTCTTTCGGCTGTTATTGCACATCTGTGAACCAAGTAGTGTACGTGACATGTTTTCTCATTTCTTGCCAGCTGATGTGTATACCTTTTGCGGCACGGAATCGGTTCTTCATGCCTAAGTTATCTCGTTTGCCTAATGGGAACATGTCTCAGCCTGTGGCGGTTTTGCAAGATCGTCCGCCCTGTGAATACTCTGGTGTGTTGGATTAAACGGAAAGTAGCAGACGACGTAAGGTGACCATGAATATCATTATTATTGAAATTAGTCTGAAGGTGATTAATAAGTTGGACCAATGAAAACTTTGCGTTCCGTTCGGATTTCGAATGTTTCATCGTTTGTTCTCTCTTGGTATTTGACTGCATTGACGAGCGATTGATATGCTCACCCAACTATCTCACATCCAGGAAATTTTGAATCTCATTCACTTTTCCTTTGCCAGTGAGGCCATTCCTGCATTAGCCTTTTTCGAGACGCGCGACGTCATTCAGCGGGGCTGGCCAGTTAATTTAGACATTGGGGATTCTCTCCGTTTGCCCGTGGTCGGATATACTCAGGTAAAAGAAGCTCATCCGCCTTCTTTAAAGCTCCTGTATGCCGCCAACCCAGCTACGCCTGTGCGATTGATGACCAGCTACCATGCACAGGACGCAGCTGCCACTGAGCTGAAACCCACTGAGGTCGTTCGTGGTAGGTTTGCTTTTAGCCTTTTGGATGTTCAACAAATCGGCCTGTTCTGATTTTATTTTCCATCTTGTTCGTGCACGTAGAGCCAAATAACTCCCTTTCCTCCTGACGATTTCTTGCTAGAATTACTTTATTGTCGTTCACGTATATCAACTTGTACTCCAGCATCCATGAGTTGGTTGTTCGTGATCATACTTAAACCCACTCTACTGCATCCGTCTCATTTGTCCCATCTTGTTCTTACGCCCCACGTTGTATTTCTGCCTTTGTTGAGCTGTTCTCCGTGCTCCTGAATAATCTTCGTTGTGTCAGGCTTTCAGTTAGTTATCTGGCGTAAATGTTGAAGTACAGTTCCAATCATTCTCCACGAATCCTGGTAGGAACTCTCGGTCTTTTCTCCTGCTGCCATAGTTGTGCCACATTTTTTCGACAGGGTTTAGATCCAACGAACGCGTTGGCCCCGGAATTGAACGAACTGCACGTCTCATTGTTAAATGTTACGCTGTTATCTTGAGTTACACTCCTGTATGAACCAGTGGCTCGTCCTGATGGTCTATGTCAGTAAGGGATATTTGAAGGTTTTACAGCACTTCCCTTCGCTGATATTTATGTTGACTACTACCACTTCATTTCACTTTCTCCTTCCGTTTGAATTGCTCCTCGTGCGTGTATGGATACACCGTAACATTGAGCAGTGATTTGTGTGACATTCCAACCCCCGGCTTATTTATCGCCGTGCTGTAAGGTAACTCTTTATTAATCGTTTCACAAGGTGGTTGCACGTGCAGAGAGCCATGATCTGCCACACCCGTGTCTTCCAGTGAATTTCTGTGAAACTCAGAACGCTTTTTCTAGCTGTTGTTCAGGTGTCGTTATGATTTTCTTTCAGTTGTTAAAAATGAACCTATCATGTGTACCATCGGTTCTGTGTTTTCATGAAGTGCACTTCGAACAGTACACATTATAAAAGGAGTCCCAGCACGTTCCAGACGACTTCATTCGTTTTTCTACGTTCTTCCGGCTCAAATTCAATGTATTTGAAGTTCACCGTCTGATTGACTTCTAACAGCACCTCAAACAACATTCCAGTATTGTTTCAGCTCTGTCATGATCGATGTTCAGCTGTAAAGATATACTGACTTTGAGTTGGCCATTCGTATGGTTCATCTGTGATCATGTAAGTTTTGCACTTCGTGACCGTTGTCCTAATGATGTCGCGAATCGGTGACGACTTGAGAACCTGTGCTTACCCTCGTTATCGCAACAGTGGGTCTGCACGACAGACATCTCTCTGTGGTCCCATTACTTCGTTTGCTGTTGTATGCCATCCACTTTTCTGTACTCTTAACGGTTCCGTTTTCTGGATAGATTTTCTGATCCTTTATACACACAAGTCCTACTCGAATGGGTTCGGTTAGAATGATAGAAGTCATACCGGTTGTCCAGCGTGCATGATTCTGACTGGTGTTCTGCAATGAATGTCTGTGAATAACCCGTTAAGTTTCTCGACGGTCGTCTGTGCAGCATTCGGTTTCCGTGTACGTTTGTTGCAGCGCAACGCAATTGGAGACACTGCAGTGTTTGTGTACAATTTATTGTTTCATCAGCACTGTGCTGTAGAGTGGGAGGATGAGAGTAGTTTATAATATTTCAAGGTGTTTGTCCTCATACCGTCACTCCACTACTCCCTTCGTGCTTGTTTGCTTGAAGATAGGTTGAACCAGCTGTATTCTGCGTTACTGTTATGAACCGCGTGGACTGACAATTGATGCAAAATCACTAAC
>LUCH01007315.1:0-13351 GCA_013368495.1 Paragonimus heterotremus
ACACCACTAGGAGTGATGGACACCCGAGACAGTTGTCCATAAAGTCTCACCCTGCGTGCAGAGTGAGCATACAGTGATCTCAGTAGAGTTACGTACTTCTCTGGTAATCCCTTGCGGAGAAGGCAGCTCCAGCGAACGTTACGAGCAACTGAATCGAAAGCAGCCTTCAGGTCCAAAAAGACCATCACTGTCGGCTGTCTGTAACAGTGCTGATGTTCCAAGATCCGTCGCAGGGTCAAAATATGATCAACGCACCCCCGACCGGATCGAAATCCTCTCTGTTCTTCACGCATCTGGCTTCCTCTGGGCCGACACGACCGTTCGAATTGCGCGGGCGACCAAACATTCCTCCCACGAACCTTAACCTCGATATATTGTTGAAGCTTGATATCGTTTATTTATCGAGGCTGGTTCTAGTGCGTTTCGTTCGTCATTACTTCCAACTGCTGGCAGCTTTGTTTGAAAGTACCTTGGTTTCACTTGCGCTTTATCGGTGCGCTGTCACGTGAATTGTGTTTGGTTTTGTATCACGTTAACTCAGTGCATTCAAATAAGATGTTTGTTATTATTTTTATCCATATAGTTTGGTAATAGGTCTCTTGTGCGCTAACACCTTACCGATGAGAATTCTCCCATCACATCGACTTCTTTTTAGATCGAAATCCGTTGATTAGCGGGCTTTGAATTTGTGGGCCCACCCAACATTACAGACGCGACTATTCTCGATCCTGCCTTTCGACAGACTTTGCGAACTGAGTGGGCATGGCCCAGCGAATAATTAGACGCTGGGACTAACGTATACCATAGAGCTGTTGACAATAAGAAGGGTATGTTTCCCAACGCACCAGCGAGAAACGCGCTCAGGTGAGCGAGATCAATGTACACACTGTAACGCGATCCGGGATTTCAATTGTCCGGAAGTTATGGATGTTGTGTCGCGTCAAATTTAATCGTGATGAAGGTGATAAACGGACGGACGTTAAATGATTACGTGAAGCATGACGAATAATGTAATATATGATTTTCTAGCCAATGTTTTTATATAAAATTTATGACTGTTTCAGTTAATGGAATATACACCACTAGCAAACAGTTGTAATTTTATAACGATAGAAGCGATCAACTCACAGCTTTGCATAGTGCGTGGCTATAGCCTAATTCCGACGTCCATTTGGTATGGAAGGCCGATACATAGAGTGAAGAGAATGTTTAACAAAACGGAAAGATTGCCGGGGAGTCTATTAGGATAGAAAGAGGAATATATTTGTTTGTTATCGTACGAGGCGGACTGGCTGAATTATATATATTTTATCAAACAGTTTAAGCGTATCCGGCTATGCGTACTAGTAAGCAAATATACAAAACTGGTTTTCATTGAGTATGAAGAACGGACCAGGATGAATTGGTTGTGACTGACGGGGACGTGCATAGTGACACCATGTGTTAACTGTGGTTTTGTTGTTCAGCTGCAAGTTTTCGAAATATTTGTGTACAAGATCTACTCTGTTGGAGTCATTACTAGGCCTCGGAATCTAGAAAAATAACTCCTATGGTGAAATTGATAGTTTTGATCAGTTCGAAGTGCACGTTGCGCTGTAGCATGCGATAAAGAGTTTCCTCCAATTGTTATCGGGTTCATTTTCAAAGATATCGTCTCCAGGCAGGCAGAGTTTGAAAATGGACATGACGTTTGTTGATGTCAGGAAGGTTTCCGCGCCTCGTTTGAATTGATATATATATTCTTAGTGGTTCTAATTAGACGTGGTAGTTTGTTCCAAATGTGGGAATATCTCACTAGGGAAAAATTTGAACACATTTTTATGAAATGTAATGTCCGTCAGGGTAAACCGTTTGTTACTGAGATTGTACTTTGAGCTATGTTTTAAACGAATCGCGGAGTTGGCAATGAATACAATGCCATAAACCAGACTATACGTTAGGAAATGAAGTCTCCCAAAGTTGGACCAGAGTGTTGATTGGATTGACTGTTTTGGAAGGCCACAGACATGACGCCCTAGAAACCGATGGGACAGAACAAGGAATAACTTATTGTTTTTGCCAGTTGATTTCGCCCCTTCTACAAGACTGAAACAACATGGTGATCCCAACACGTTGAAGCAGCGGGGCTAGGTCAGTACCTGCTCTGTGACAAAAAGCCCAGATGCAACTCGGGGTCGTGGCAAGCCATCATGGACACTTGAGTTACGATGCCGCACAAACGAGAGCCAATAACGCGCAGTGTTTTCCAAAGCAGACCAGTTAGAAACGGCTGAAGAAATCTCAAGTTCTGTCAAACAAAGATTATTCTGATGCTTTCGTCCTTATCGCCGTTAGAGATGTGAGAAATATTCAGGAAGACCGTGCCGAAGTGCACCCAGAAAAAGGTGAACCGAGTTTGCCTTTTTTATTAGATGCACATCAGGCATAGAGTTAGGTCGGCTAGGGTCGTGGTGGTGCTTGAACAACTAGGTTTGGAGGGTGCAGAAATCTTGCCTGAAGACTGTGGAACCAGGTGGCGCCATTTGGCACCCATGGGGCAGAGCGACCAAATGTAACCATCCGTTATCCCTGCGACCAACTTGCTAATCTACCATCTAGGCAGGCTCTCAGCAACCTGATTATTTGCACGCTCTATGCAGGCCAACTAACCCGCAAGGCTTACAATACTCACGAGTAACAAGATGAATAACAAGACGAGTAAAACTTGTCAACCGTGTTGCTCGGTGATTACCTGTGATACTACGGAGCATTGCTGGCCTGGTGCGATGGATGTTGTGTTAGTGACAGCAGTATCATGCGGTGAAGTTTTTAGTGGCAAAAGTGAGTGGGGAATTTTTGACTCCTTCCACGATAACAATGGCGCTCTACGTAAGCGGTTATCGGTGATAAAACCGCTTCTCTCTCCCCTTCAAAATTTAGGTCAGCGCCAAACGCGCGTGATTCGATAAGTTGGCTGAAGTGGTTTAACGGTCTTTCTGCCAGTGTCATTAATGTGACGAAGCAATCCTGTCGGGACCCAACTGTGTCTGCTCAGGAGACACACTGATAATGGGGAACCAATCTGTCGCAAATTGACTTCCGATTTTATTGGTATAAATGCCCCGTCGATTCACTGCCTGCAACATCTTTAGTAACAGTTGGGGTCGTTAGCATCTCCATACAACTTACTGTGAAGGACTGTTCAAAGGCTGTGTTCCTTCCGTCTAGACTATGTTCTAACTGATGAGGAATTAATGATAGACAAATTAATATACACGCACTGCTCGGACCAGGCGATCACACCGTAATAAATGTTAACTTGCTTTCATAGCAAACGTTCTCGGAAGAAACTTCCGAAGACCCAGGGTGATTTCGCTAGAAGCATACTTCACTGAGGCCTCGTGGAATCAGTTCGGCTCATCGTTGTCTATTGACGAAATGTACGACTAGTCTGCTGATACCATTCGCGAAGTCACGGATTACCTAACACAACTTTACCCTGGAACTCGCTGAAAACCTCAACAGCAATTGCAGTCTCAAACGTTAATGATTAACACCAAGCATCTAGCGTGAGCTGTGTTGAAAAAACCATGGGATCTAGATGGTCTTCGAGTTCACGCGCGACTTCGAAATTAGTGCGCTAATCTAGCCGGGGAAAATGGACTGGATTTCGGACGGCGCTTGACCCACGGGTTCGTTATTAATTCCAAAAGGCTGTGCGAATCCTCCTCGAAATCCCATAAAGCCAAAGCAGGTTTGCCCCAACGGACCAGCCGGCAAAGACTTACATGCTCACCCGACGAAGTCTCTGAAGTCCTCACTGACTTCACAGCACACCGTTTGCAAATAGTATACGGAACGGTTTCGCCGCAAAACGGTGAAGACTTACTGAGGAACTTTCACGGTAGATAACACAGGGGGTTTTGTGCAAACGTCACTGTGAGAAGACTAAGCTCGTATTCTCGGACCATGTTTCAGTTCCGTTTTAATCTTTTGCTCGTGGTGCTGCACAGTTAACTGTTCCGCCAGGCTTCCTGCTTAAGCAGTTTATTGCGGAAGAAATGGCGTCCGAAGGCTTAAAAGTGGTGAACATCGCTCAGGCCGCCAATGGTAGATAGCACAACCAATCTCACAACTATCGTCCGATGGTCCTCATGACTTGTGTACCCATGACACTTTATGCGGTAATCCACGGTTCATTATCTAGATATTTATTATCACGAACGCTTTTCCGCAGCGAGCACCACGGTTTACCGTGCGACTGACCACGTACCACGACTTTGTTGCTCGCTGTCTACCAGTGGACCGGTGTGGCTGATATTGGAGGGGTGTCCGATGCTATCTATCTCGACCTCTCGAAAGCTTTTGTTCGTGTAAGTATTTCTGTTTGAATTGAAAGGCTCTACCGTTGTGTTGTCAGCGGTGGCCCTCACCACTTGCTCTAATCTTGTTCATCAGGCCGTTCTGAGCACGTGCTAGTGATTTTCGTTATATCCTCCGCTCCAGCGGAGTCTCGCAGGCTTCCACCTTGGATGTCTACTTTTCATCCTTATCGGCGATCTGCCACCTGAAGTATCATCTACATTGATGTAGTCTGTTGACGATATTAAAATCCAAGGTGTTGTTCGTAACAGCTCCGATGCGGGCGTCCCGCATGCTGATGTTAGCGCCCCTCATGAATAGTCTAAGACGAACTTCACTGGGTTCAACATCAGCGAGTGCAAAGTTATGCTCATCAGACAATCTTTATTTCCCTTAATCTCTCGGTAAAGTGCTGATTCAGGTTACACACCAAGAAAAAAACCTCTGCTCTGCTGTTTCCCACGATCTCTTGAGTTCAACTACTGAGACAAATGCCAAGGAAGCTAATAGCGCGCCAGCACTTTTAAAACGTTTGCTCGGGAAATTCGAACGATCATGATTCAAAAACCTTTGAAACAACTTCATTTATCCACGCCTCTTCATGGTCTCCTCATTTACGGAAGGATAAATTTACTCCAGAAAGTGTTCATATGTGTGACGAAGGCAGTTCGTGGGTTGAGTTTCAAACCTCAACATGGGCGGCTTCACGAATTAAACATCTTCCTCTCGGAGTACGGTAGACCGAAGTGCGAGACACCACTGGGGTTCACGATTTTCAGGAGCCCAGATCACCTGCGTAGGTCTCAGCTTACCACTGTAGATATTAGCTGGTTAAGAGGGCACTCTTTAGAAATAAACAGTCAGCACGGCAGACCGGAGCCAAAGCACAGCTTCTGATTACATGTCTGCAAAGTCCACAACCCTCTATCAGAACATACTAGGAGTGATACCACGGTGAGTGCGCTCAAAATGGGCATAGATCGCTATTCCGGCGCATAACCCGTATCTCCATCATGCGCTGCTGCGCATAGCTACACGTCCAAGTTTGCCTGTCAAACAGATCAAACTTAGCCACGCATGCTCTCTCATGTATAGGCCACGTGTATAATAGCGGTGGGCATGTATTTGTTCTCTACTTCTGCCCTCTGGCACAATCAAGGAAAGTTGTTACGTGTAACTCGCTCTCTCTCTCTCTGATGCACAGACTGTGTGTGAGGGAGCAGAACCATCAAAGGTTGTTGCTTTCTAGTTCCACCCACCATCCATTGGATTCATTGGTACTTTCTGTAACCTCCAAGATCGCTGTCACACACTGCTTCAACAACTGCCTTTTAGGTCAACAGGTAACCGGTGAATATCAAAACAGACAAACGCACCTGGGGAGCAATCAGACACAGGCTGCTATCGGTGATACTGCCAGGGCTCGACGGATTCGTGGATCACAGCCGGATATTCTGTAAAACTCTACTCAAGCTCTACAACAGTTGTCACTGAGTCGTGCATGTTGCTCAGTCACTATGGTGTTTCCGCCGCCCAACGGGAACACATGGGGACCTTGAACTGTGCTCCCTGTTTATTGCACAGGCACTGTTGGTCTGCACCAAATTCCAGGGAGATACGAATCGCCACTGTGATCACTGACTACAATAGGTGCGAGATGTGCACGGAATACTTTGAGTGGTTGAATTCCATTCCCTAGGCTATAAATCATGTCAGGTCGTTGATCCCGTTGAGGATGCTCAAATAAACATCCTCCTCGGCTTGAATAGCCGAGAAGTATCCCACACATGCACTACCACATCACGTTCTGCGATGTTGCTGTTGCCCTTCGGCGTAGGTGCTAACGGAGAACTTCACTGTCTTATCACAACTCACCACATCAACACAATGTCTATTTCTATTTGTTAAATTTGTCGCTGAGCAAATAACGTAAATTTTGACCCGCTGGTTGTTGTTTGTCTATTCTTATGCATACATATCCCACTATAACTTTGTCATCATTGTAATATGAAAGAAGCCTGTTCACCGGGCCTCTGTCTTCACTAATTTCATTTCCACTGACCGTTTTATTGAGTACTGTATACTTTACTGTCATTCCCGCGTATCTTTTTCTACAGCGGGAACGAAACGTTTTGATACAAACCGTCATTCTCCTTGCATGTCGATATACCAAGAAGGTTAACATGGGACTTTCGTGGACGTCCTGTGGTGCAAAGATTGTCATCAATGAGGACCAGTCAACCACGTCTCTTTATCCATTCGTGAACTAATCTTTGAATTCGACGTTTGACGACCCCACTATCATTGCAAGTAAAACCGAGAAAAGTGACTGTTCGACGTGCGTGGTAGCAACGACGGCAGAATCTTGATATGTCCAATTGGAAGTCACAACGGATTAATTTTCGTTCAGTTACTTCAGAAGAACACCTTGACGAGGCTATTCAAAAGATGTTTATCCGGGGCATTCAGTCCAGGTGCGCACGTCGATGGCCGAAAAAGGGAAACTACATCACAATCGTTGTTGTACAAGCAAAGTTGCTTGGGATGGTTCGGAGGAAAATAAGGGTCCGATCACGTTCAAATCCGAAGTATTGTTTCCTTTCCAATGAGCAGACGACTGCCAAAAGTCCAAGCAATGCCATGGTTTTTGACTACGTTGTTTTCATCACTCTTGAGTCCGTCTGCTTTTATGTGGTTACAGCCATCTGCCATACTGTAACTGCAAAACAGTAGGCCACGCGCAAATCCTGTAAAGAGGAAAGGTACTTTCAAAAGCTGTGTTGAAAAGAACCTCCAGGGCAAGTCTCAGCATTGAACCTCATATTATAGATAGTAGCGACCGCAGTATCGTCCAGTTGTTCAAAAGTTGGCATTGAAGTATTAATCAACGACCTTTTCAAACAACTACGTAGAGAGGGTGAACTCTGTGAGTTATTTTGATCCGTCTGCCGTCTGTGAACTGCGCTAGCGAGCGGAGCCTTTCCGAAATAGATGCATGATGAAATCATCGCGGTTTTTAGAACCACTCATTGACAATAATATGTAGCGCTACTTTCTAAAGATTAGTGACACGAAATAAACGGGTTGGTTATTCCTGCAAAGTTATGTTTCAGCGTCCTATTTAGACTCAGCCTCTTTAAGTGAAAACGTCGTGGCGATATTACATTTAACAGTATCAAACCATCGTTCGTCTCACTGCGGAAGTTCGCGGGTGGAGATCATCATTTTTAGACAACTTGTCACCGGATTGCAATTCGATAGCCAAAAAACGAGGTTCCATTCACCGTCACATCCATTTTTGTTGGGAGTGGAACTCAGGTCTTGCAGCAAGGACACTCTACTGAACCCTCATCATTCCGCGGCTTAAACAATGTGGAAGTACCAGAAGTTATCGTTCCCCTAAAAGACGAGACCGCTCACCGTCATCTTCTTATCCTTCTGATAATTACCCCATTCATGCAGGAAAATTTAGAGAACATTGTTTTAATCATTTTCCACACTCTAGGTGTCGGCTTTCTGTCATCGCCATCAAAAAGTACTAAACTGAAAGTTGCGCAAAGAGGATACACAAAGCGTCTACAAAACAATATTGACGGCTGAACTATCTAAATTAACCTAGAAAAGCGACCCAAATGAGCAGTGAACAAAACTTCCAACGGTTACACGTGCCTCTTGCTAAGGGGTCTATTGCAATGTAGCACCGCAGTTGCGACACACCGACTAGCGCTGATCTATCGCAATGTACGGAAAAGTCAGTGTTAAGGTCAGAATGAACTTGACCTGAAGTGTACGATTCCGCTGTCAGAAATCAGATACCTCAAACCATTACTGAAACATGCACCGGCGTGGGATTCAAATATCTTTGCGCGAACTCGCGCGGCCACAATGTCAATGATATTCTATCAATACCGACCAGTTTCTCGTGTAAATTCGGAAAAGCGTCTGGTGGTTGAGCTCCTTACCTGTTCGGAGTCTGTTTTGTCCGTTTTCTCATTGATTCTTGTTGTTCTCGGTTTTGGGGATCAATCTGAAGGAGTTCTTATTCGCGCTATTCGTTCACCGTTGTTCGTATCAGTAATTTGCGTGTGTGTTCAGTGGGATTCGGTTGTGACGGTCGGTTGTCTTCTTCTGACGTCGAATACGACGAAGAGCCGTGAGCTGGAAGGGAAGTTCACGAGGCTCCCACGCACCGATCAAAAGTTGAGACGATCATGGGGTCATTACGATGACATTCGCATTGGCGGCCATTAAATCCCCAGATAGGTGGCGTCGAGTCTACCGCGGTATTAACGTTGACAAGATGATCATTGTGGTGGAGTTAACTACATGGCCGGAACATGAGGGGGATAAGGATGCTGAGATAATGTGGATTAAGCTCAAGGCCAGTTTGTTGGAGTTGACTATAAAGCCTGCTTCACTCCGAAGTGTTATTCGCCGCGAGAGATCTCTGCGGTGAGATTGCACGGCTATCAAGGTGCGAACCATGAAGCCTAACGTTCGGAAGAAATTCAGACGTACAAACGGACATGGGTGTTATCTAAGGTACAGATAAGCGCCTCGCAGAGTCAGCCAGGTTCGGCGGGAGTGCCGACTAGCACACGAGGACAAACTGATCCGGCGAGCCAAGCAAAATACAAAGGCGTATTACAATTTCGTCAAGCCCACAGCTTCCAAGTGAGCGTCCGTTGAGTGTATCGGTAACGAACAAGGTGAGAATGCGTCCACCAATGAAGAGAGGGCCCAAGCGTTGCTCCAGCTTTGTAGCAAGTTGCATACAACTGATGGTGGCAGGTCACCGCACTTTGACTTCGCGCCCAATATACGCGTAATGGAGGATGCGATAATTACTGCTGGAAGTGTGTGGGGCGGGTTATCTGAGCTGAACGCTACGAAGGCAGCGGGCCCAGATGACATTCATCCGGCAACTATATGACCACTTTCTGATGCATTATCTGCTCCTTTGGCTGGATTATTTAACAAATCGCTTGGTGAAGCTTAACTGCTGATGTACAGGGAGGGAAGTAGGGAAAAGACCTCTAACTACGTGCCCGGGTGCCGTACCTCCGTTGTTGTGAAAGTACTTGGACGAATCTTAAGGGACAAGATACAGCGACATATCACCACTTGTCGACTAGTGGAGGCTTAGAAACATGGCTTTTTAACTTACTGGCTTTCTTGAATGAGGTTACCCTACGGTTTGAAAAAGGAGGTTAATTTGGGATCTGCTATTTAGATTTTAGAAGTAACTTCGACCCCGTGAATCACATACTTTTATTGTTTAAAATGGAAGCATTCATTATATTTCCGTATGTTCTAGCATGGGCAAAGGCGTTGCTGCATAATATGAGCTTCTACGTGCAGGTGGCGACTCCAATTCACACACTGCATATACCACCGGTGATGGTCCACAGGGGTCAGTTTAAGGTCCCCTGCTGTTTCTGATACACATGAATGCTTCGATGAAGAGGATCGGTAGTCCATGCTAAATGTTCGCGGATGATGTGAAACTCGTGAGGTGCCCGATCAAGTCTTTGACACAACGAGATCTCGATGAAAGTTGCCAGTGGGCAGTTGACTAGGAATGTTGCGAAACGTAGATAGCTTATGAGAGTCGAGACCGAGGGCTCTCGGAGGAGGACAGTAGGGTCCGGGCAACCTCTGCTCATTCAGAGAATTACTGAAGTGGGGAACCTGGGTACTCAAGTCAACATGGACTTCAGGATTTCAACTCAATGTATGTCTGCATCCCGTGAAGTAAATTGGGCACTCCGCTAACTTAGAAAGACAACAGCCTTAAGGAGACCGAACGTCTTCTTCCCTGTCTATAGGGTTTGCATGAGACGATATCTGGAATATTGTGTGCAGGCCTGGTGTCTTTATTCGATCAACGATGCCAAGGTCCTAGTGAAGGTGCAACGTCGGTTTACGAAGTCTTTCGTAGAACTTCAAAGAGTGGACTACTCCAGCAGTCCTAAGCAGCTTGATCTCTTCCTCACAGAAAAAAGAAGAAAAAGAGATTTCACAGAAGTCTCCAATAATCTTAGCGGATTATCTGATGCAGAAGAGCGGATGGTTGCTTACGGCAGCAGTTCATCGCTCAGAGTGCACGAGTTGAAGATTGTGAAAGAATGAGCCAGAAATCAAATCCAGGCAACCGTTTTCTCATACAGGATCGTGAACAGCTTAGACAAATTACCCCCGGGGTGGTGTTGTCTACCACATTTGCCAAATTTAGGCGCGAACTTGATGCTCGTCGGTTGTCATTATTTCTGGATACAGAGTGATAATATGGTGAACAGGATCTATTTAAACCGATGACAACCCTCTCTCCTTTCGCTTTTTGCACCTTTGCCGTGCTTCTCACCTCTTTATTACCAGTTGAGTGCAAACTGCGCAGAACTTATTCCGGTTACTTGTTCCTACTTTGCTGTTCTTCTTCTACCTCAACCAGAAAGTTTTTGTTTTGTCATACAGGAGTCTGAAGGAGATTATGGTAGCAACATCATCAGGTTTCATCCTGTCAACTATTCTGAGAGTACCGTGATTGCTGGCGGTGAATCCGATGCCGCGCCCTTTCATCATTCAACATTGGAATCCAAGAGCTCTCTTGCGTAGTCCCGATGAGGACATGATCAAGGATATTCTTGCCGCCTGTTCAGTAGTCTACCGCGTTTCAGGTACCACCGAAGATTCCAAAACACAGTTAAGGAAAGGTTCTTTCTTTCTATGTGTCGCAGTACGGTGAGATCACTCGAGCTTATTAGTGCAATAAACTGGATGTCGATTGTCTACCAGTCCCAAATCCTGTGATCCAAACTGAGCTTAACCGAACTGACCACGTGGCCCAAGCTTAACTGGACAGTAGTTACTTCTCCGGGCATTAGAAAGAGATGACCTTCTATCACCTGGACGGGTATCCGTTTCATACAGTTTTTATTAAGAAGAACCTGGGAACCTTTGTTTTACACACTCTCTCGAGCTCCGCGAACAATGAAGCAGGCGCCAAAAAGGCCAGTGGCAACCTGACTTTAATGAAACGTCTTTTAGGCCAATCCAACCCTAATGGTTTTCCCCTTCTTTATAAGTTTCGTTGGAGAATGGTGTTGTGATCTGGTCACCATGCTTCCAAGGAGACAGGTTGCTCCTGGACACTGTGCAGCGTCGTGCCACGAGCATTCCGTGACCTGAAAGCTCAGCCGCATGAGCAAATATCGAAATCTGAACATGTACATTTCAGAGTATCGTCGGCCTGGAGGCGACCTAGCATTAACATTTTTGACAACAAAATCCCTTGATCATCCGTGTCGGTTGATGGTCAACAGGGGAAATAGCAAGACACAGACCAGCCGCTCCATAAGATTTGAAGTCCCACAAAACAGGCTAGATTACGAACAGCCTCTTCCCAGTACGCGTTTGGAGGGTTTGGAAAGCTCCACCTGATCATATTTCTCTTGCCAAATCTGTGGCCGTTTTGAAGGCTTGCCTTGACTGACGTATATTACATTGGTTCGGACAATGCACCTCTCTCTCATTTCAGTTCGCTGCTAATGACCTTGAAGTTCTATACGTTGATATACGGAACTGTAAAAAGCTCCAGTTTCCTACTCCCGTCTGCAACGTACTAAATCCAGTGAACCATTGTTAGCAAGGTGGTGTGACCCTGATTCGTGGTTGCTCTGGCCGCCGACAAGGTGTGAGTGATACTGTGTGAAGGGATGATTCACGAATTTACAATTTTTGGGGTTGGTTGTGACATTCCAGATGATTATTTGTTGGGAAACACGGTGATTCTTGTGCTTCAACTATAGGAAAGTAACGAAGCCCCAGGTCCAGGCTCTGTTTCCTCGGCTTTTTTCAAAGATGGTGATGAGAGATTGTTGTCTGAACTGACCACACGTGCGGGACTGCAGAACTGTCTCATGACGGTTGCTTATTGCTCAACAGTCACTCCCGTTTTCATCAAAGATGCTACGACATCATGTGATCGCCACATAATTATTGACTTTTTCTCTACCACCCGTATGTTGCTAGCGAACGTACGGCGATTTGCGAAACACGTGGAACCAGATGGGAGAACAGGCAGGCTTCTGGCCTGACTCTGCGTCACCATCATCACAGTAGAAAGTGTTATATCAGTTGTTCTCACTGATGTCTAACTGACACCTAACCATGAAGAGGAACGAAAAACGAAGCCTGTATAGAAGGAGAGAAGGAAGGTAATGAATGGACGGGTAGAGAATTAACCAATAAAAACAGTCACGTCTATATGTAACACATTCAACATCAAGGTGATTACACCTTGCAAACTAACAACCGAGGTGTAAAGGAAAGTAAGGCGTCATCAGTAAGGCGGCTTCCATATGGCTTTCAGTGCCCCGCGTCATTAAGTGTATTTACTTCACAGACAGCTCGGCCGGACAATGACAATATTCAGGCCACTGAGCACGGTTAGCCACCGTCTCATGTAAAAGCTCAAGCCATGGATTGTGAACCACGAGGTCCAAGCCTGAGATAGGAACTCGGTTTACAACCCGTTGATGAACGACTTCATTTACCTACGTTTGATCATTGGTTGTTCACCTCGCACTTTACGTCAGTCGGCGCCAGAGTCGGTAAACAGTGCTTGGTGTGGTAGATGACTAGCTGACACCCTTAGTATATGACGTAACTATCCAAGTCTGTGCAACTGTAAGGATTGAACAAGGTAATTCGTGTGACAATCGCTACCAAATACCAGCCTTCGAACTTCTTAGTTTTTCACTCGTTGGTGTCACCCGATACGAGCAATCGACCGTCGGCACCGATGATCAGCCACCCAGACACGGTTCACCTTTTCAAGCTTGAGTAGTCACGTTTCGGCTCCATAAACTAGACAGCCACAACTGTCGTCTTGAACAGGTGACCACTGAACCGCAGAGAAATAAATCTATGCTCCGAAAGGTGATTTAGACTGGCGATCTCACCCAAGCCTTGGGAATACGCGCTGCCATTTTATTCCATGTATATATAC
>LUCH01007315.1:14615-25964 GCA_013368495.1 Paragonimus heterotremus
CAACTCCCAATTCTCCAGAAATGTGTTTTTACTAGCGATACTGGACTCAGAGAGAACGCAAGGCTCGCGAACCGAGAAGTGTGTGAGAGAGTTGTATTTACTGAGTATTGATTAGTTCGATCAAGTTGGTGTAAATGTTAGCTGTACATGAGAAATTGAGGTGAGTGAAACGTGTGAACAATAATCAGAATTATGAAATAGAAAATAGTGTAGAAAACGTTACAATTTGCGAGTTTCTTGTCGCTCGATAGTGCAGTGTGGATGTTTCCGAAACTTCTACTGTCGTTCCCTCCCCTTAAGCTTTCTGAAGGGCACTGTTGAACGCGTCCACGAAGCGCTCTACCCGAATGTTTAACTGAGGATGATAAGGCGGTGGTTGGATGTGAGCAAGGCCCTTCTGGTGACGGGCACCAGCAAATAATGAGGGATTGGACTGTGTCCCACTATCACTAACGAGAATCTTTGAACATCCGGACCGGTTGAGCATTTTTTGAAGTTATAGGATGGTCGATCCTGTGGCAGTGTTTGGCATTAGGACAGCTTCTGGGTACCTGGGGTAAGCGTCAACGGCGACCTGGAAGTTCTGACCGTGTATAGGGTCGGCAACGTCCGAGTTTGCCGTCGACCATGGATTCGTGGGGAATGGCCAAGTTTTCACTGGAGCTTTGGGGAGGTGTTTTTGATACGTGGGCATAACCGTGGCGGGATCTAACTAGTTGTTCCAACCGTTCATCCATGCCTGACCAGTAGACATAACTGCGAGCCAGCGCCTTCATTCGGTTGCTGCCCGGATTACCGACATGATGCTGACGAATGCCTGATGTTGAAGTCGTAGTTGAACAGGGTTGTTGCCCAGCTTTTAAGGCTGTTGGCCATGTGGATCGGTATACCTTGCTTTGATACGAAGACAGTGAGCAACGGCTTGTGGTCAGTCAGTTGGATGAAGTGCCCACCGAAGAGCATCTTGTGGAAACGCTTCACCGCGAAAACAATGCCGAACGCTTCTTTCTCGTTCTGTTCATATTTTTTTCTCCTGACGATAAAGAAGGAGCAGCATGAGGGGCCGCATTTTGTGATCCATTGAGGTAGAGGTGTGAGAAGATCGCCCCTACTCAGTAGCTTGAGGCGTCCGATGAGAGTGGGATCAAAATGCGACAGCAAGTTTTCGGGGTTGAGCATTTTCCTTACTTCCTCAAATTCTGGCATTCGGTTGACCTTCCCGCGGGACATCCTTGGTCAAAAATCTGTTGAAGGGTGCTGAAACGCGATGCATGGCGGCATAAACGCGCCGTATTGGCTGACGAGACCCAAGAATGAACGTAGGGCAGATACCTCCGACGGTGGTGGCATATGAAAAACAGCTTGAATGTTTTTGGGATCTGGGCGGCTGCCGTGACGATCGATGATGAAGTCCAGTTACTTGATTGAGTGTGCGAGGAAATTGCACTTTTCCTAGCGAATACGGAACCCGTATTGGGCTATGTGTTCAAGAACCAGGCCTGGGCGTTCTGTCAGTTATGCTTCATCGGCCCCGGTCACAACGATGTCGTCCACATAGCCGGCGGCATTTGGAACAACGGTCAGTACTGTATCCATGTTCCGCTGGAAGACACAGGGCGCAGTCTTCACACCAAATAGGAAACGCTGATGCTGGAGCAGGCCTTAATGAGTGTTGATGTTGAGCAGCTCCTTGGAAGATTCTAAGACATGCGACTGTGAGTAGGCGTCCGTTGGATCCAACTTTGCAAGGACTTGACACCGTTGGTCTTCAGGAATATATCATCGGGCAGCAGGAGAGAATATTGGTGCGCATAAAAAGAAGCTTTTAGTCCTGCAGAGAAATATGCGCGACTTACCACCATCAGGTTGAGCTACTTTACAATGACGATCAGTGTGGCTCAAGTGAAATAATCGACTGGTTTCAGGACACCAGCTTCTTGTAGGCGATCGAATTCCTTGTCTACAAGAGGTAGAGCTGCGCACTGCAATGGACTCCTCGGTCGGAAAACCGGTCTCGCGTTTGGAAGAAGGCGTGAAACAGCATTCGCTTGAGTGCAACGTCCTAAGCTTTCTTGAAAGACCTTAAGGTGCTTTCGATACAATTTGTTCAAAATGCCAGGAGGATTTACGATGTGAAACGGTACCACTGGGCTAGCATCTATTAAGCCACCGTTACCCTGGCGGCTGATGGGCATCTCCAACAAGTTCATCGCGTCAGTCCACTCCCGTTCCAACACGTCCAGCTTCCACTGATGTGTGAGGTAGTAAGTGATTTTGAAATGGACGTCGCCAAATGAGACCTCACAAGCTACCTCGCCATATAACCTCAGAGTACCACTTGAAGCATTGCGGACATTGTGTAGTCGAACGCACGGCAGGTCGACCCATCATACTCCACGTCTTCCCTGATATGATAGTGATGACGGAGGTTTTGATCACTTGTAGCCAAACGGCGGTACCATTAATTGTCAGCGTAATATACTTCCGCCTGGAAGCATAATTGACCAAGAAAGTGGCGAAGATGAAGTTCGATTGTCGGGCCGGCCTCTGGAATCGTCGATTGTGGGACTTTTAACTGGGCTGTAAAGTCAGCTGCTTGTCAGCTCGGCAGTCGTCTTCCTTGTGGCCTCGACGGTTGCATACGCGTAGGCTAGTATACAATGTGGTTTTCGGTTATAAATTCGCTCTCAATTTTGCGGTCTGCTTGCAACATGTACAACTTCGGAAACAAGAACTTTACTCTGACGGTCTTTAAATTCCGTAAGATACTGCCCTCATAAATTCTCCTACTGGAATATTCCTACATTCAAAACAAACTCCCATATGCAACTGGAGCCAGTGTGGATATGCACCACTTCGTGCGAAGCTTAGGAACCTTCCGTGTTTATTTTAACTCCCTGCCTGCCTGAAAAAAATATCTTCGAAAATGAACCTGATAGCAACTGAGGTGAACCCTATGTGCTGCACGATGTTACATCACGTACCCTTCGAACTGAACGAATTTATCACTTTCACCATTAGAACAGGATAAATCTTGTACATAATTGTGGTTAAAAGTTGCTTGTGAACAAAAACATCTATAGTGAACATGTAGTAGAACAGATGTACAATGTGGTTCGATGCAGCGGTTATGCGATGTTAGCAAAATGAAATAAAAATAATGAAAACTCTACAAACACACATGCATGTCAGTATATATACATACACCCGTTTGTAATCGCCCAATAATTCTGGTACGCTCTTACTTCACACTTGATGCTAACCAACAGTGTGCGGTTACTAATCACAAGGCGAAAGCTTTACAGGACAAAGCTGTTTGAAAAGGCAAGGAAATAGTTAGTCATTTTGTCTCAAGTGATGGCATGAAAGTCCCGCGTTACCGTTCCCGTTTCTTCCCCTCATAATAAACCACCTGACAAAATTTCTGTGTTGTTAAGCATTCATTTCAATCTATGTGTCGACCGTAGAAAGCAAATTGCGCCCACCTGAGCATGTTTCTCACAGGTGCGCTGATAAAAATATCGTTATTATTATTATTATTGTTATTATTATTAGCATTCGGCAGTAATCACACACTAGGAAAAGCTTTTAGTGGATCAGTTTTTCGTGCTTTATGATAATAACTGTTTGCTAGTGCAATGTATTTTCATTAAATGACACAAATTTATGGACTTTTACGTGAAAGGTTTTCCAGAAAATTACATATCATAGTTCATGTGAACATTTTATATTTTCTATTGATCACGTAATTCTGCATTTCATTCTTGGTTCTACGAATATGCCTAAAGCGAGAAAACATTCTCCAACCTCCGGAAACTCAAAATGCCGTATTGATTGAACGGCTCGCAAGCTTTGCAAAATCCTGTCGATTGTTGGCAATTAACGATGCTCTTTCTAGGTGTTCACCCATTTTCCTGCAAAACTCCATGCTTTCCTGCCTCTCCTCGACAAATTTCACTACACATTTCCTCTAGGCCACCCACATCTAATAAAGGCGAAATCCCCCCAATTTCATTTTCGCCATTCTCACAACAATTTTCGGCATGACCTTGACCGGTCGTGTAACGCAGCACGCTGCTGTGTTGTTGGCGTCATTTTGGCATTCGAGTGTGTAAGTCGTGTGCCCGTTTTGGTGGACTTTGTGCCGACACTTTTTCTCTTGTCTTCTTATACAGGACTGTCGCTGAAACCCTTATTTCAGAATGACGCTGTCCCCTGGTGCTTTCACGTTGCACAAAGTCGGCTTGCCGGTGTAACGGGTATACGGAGCAAGAACGTTTGTCTTGCCTATTGCAGGAGGTCAGAAGTTTCCTCTTAGGGCGTAAACTGATGTGGTCGCTCTGTTTTTTGGCCGAGTCTTAGAGCCATCCTTTTAGGAGGATGACTCATGTGGTTTTCCGCAAACGGGTATTTTTCTCTCTATGTTTATTTCGTTGCGTTATTTACACGGTCGTACTATTATTAAGTATGCGTGTGGTGTGCACTTATGTGTACCGCCCTACAGTATGTAACTTGATCGCACTCAAGAAATGTACCGCTTTTATTATTGTTATTATTATTTCTGTCGCCCGAGCGTATGGAATGGACACAAACGCACATACTGTCAATCCCCGCATTGCCAAAAGGCTTCGAAGATCGCTCCTAGATGGGTGACCACGATCGACCAGAATAAAGATGACCAGCGTGTACCGACGGAATAGTCGAAGACGCTGGAGGTTTTGACGACTGCTGGATAATCACAACATCTTGTTCCAGGTTAACCAACCTCAGATCTTCGGCAGTGATCGTCTGCAGCGTCATCTCAGAGTTGTTTTCCATCTTCTTCAACATACGTTTGTGGATGTCAACATCTATGGGTGACTGAAAACCACAGACGAAAACCGACGTCTTGAATTGATGATAATCCACGGTGAACAGCTTGAAGCGCTCACACTCTCAACTGGCGTTCCCGGCGTAGGTGACAAAATCTTCGAATCGGCTCTCGGTCGGCTGGAAGCGCTGATACCGGATGCTAAACGAACATGATTATCCGCCGGAAGTTTGACCAAAACACTTGACTGTATCACTGAAAGAGACACCGCCAGCGTTCTTTGGCGGACTGAGGTTTTTATGGCGCTCTAAATCAAGCAGTCGGACAGGTTGAGCGTTATCGGCAACGACCAGCGGCACCACGAATACGTCATCACGTTCTCGATACCAGGTATCGAAGTGGACCCCAGAAAATTGATTGGAATGGACGTTTGAGATTGAGATTTTAATGGACTGGATCAGCAGGCGCGATTGTGACATGGTGCCGGAAGCCGGATTGTCTATAATCAGATTCTGCGTTAACGCCTCGATCAGCTTCAGTTGCGCTTTCCCAAATTCAGATTGTTGTTTCTGCAAAATGACCATCAGCGCATCTACAGTTACTGAAATCGTAGATTCTTACTGCGAAATGTAGGAATGGCCTTGTAGCGGATTGTTATAAATGGATCCAACAGAACACGAACGCAAATAATCGATACGAACAACGGCGAACGAATAACGCGAATATGTATGCCAGTCGCAGACCGTGATTACTTGAGCTATCATGTTTGGGAAAGTTATTTTACTGGAGAAGGCCGCCTTGTTAACATGGTACCTGGTGTATAAATTGAACTCTTTGAACTGGGCGTCATGGATTCATATCTGTTTGTTTTAACTGACCGTTAACTGAAAACGACATTATCGTAGATCTTTTTTGAAATTTGGTGCGTATCTTGTTGTTGAGGTTGATTGCATGTGGCAATGTTAACACAAGTGTGCCGGAGTTAATTTTGATCTATTTTTTAATATTTTACTTCTCGAATGTTTTATTTTCATTTATGTTTCTTTTGTAGGGAATGGAGCATGTAGCGACTTTTAAGGCGATGTTTAAGAATCGTGAATTTTGCACTTTCTCACAATTCCGAGAGTGTCTTTAGAGGTGCATATGTGAGGTAGGCGTTATTTACGCTCACGAGACGAGTCGTCAGTTGGAAACGGTTCTGATGCACCATAAGGCAGAGCGGCAGGTTACCCTGGAAACGGTGCAGAACTATTATCGTTGTACGAAATATAACAGGCGTAAAATTGTGTGCGGGGGTATGCGACTTGTCTGGCGTGTTAACTGCTGTTCGTTTCAACAATTCAGTCCTCGCGACATATGTTACAGATCACGACTTCATGTGGTCCGACGAGATGCATGTCTAATTGTGAGCTATTCCGAGTTGGAACACAACAACGCCCCCAGTCGTCTGATATATGAGTCTCATTCTACAGATCGTGAACCCACCGTCAGTGAATTGAACGAATACAGGAGTTTGTTCCAATAAAATGCACCAACTGCTGACATTAAACCGTATGTAGCGGATGTTTAAAGGCAGTTTATCACAACCGCTGACGTTGGAGACATCCGCTGCAAGCTAAAGACTGTGATGTCAAGTGAGTTTGTTGTGCAAGGTTGGTCACGGACACAGTAGAGAATTTTGATGTGGTGCTGTTGGTAATGAGTGCGATGAGTGTGGTGCACACCATGCTGGCTAAAGTCGACGGATATGCGCATATCTCCCATGTCCAGCAAACGCAGTTTGAACTATTTCGACGCTTCCCACATGTTGTGAATGTGGATGCCACCCGCGGAACAAACAGGCGAAATTAAATCATTGTTTATTTCCTCATACCTTGGAAGTTAGAAGTTATATCAGTTCCTAGTGAAAGATGGTATGATACAAGGCCGACCCGTGATGTTCAGACACGTTCGTAGTTAGAAGCATCCCTCACTACGTAGACTTTCCGAATTTTTTCAGGAAATAATGGGCCAGAAGATTGCTGTTAAGACGTTTGTAATGAATAAATGACTGCTTATTTTCAAAGGTCACGTGTTCATTCATGAGTGGTGGCTGGCAGAGGTTTACCCGCCAGTTCGACTGTTGGTGTGCCCGCAGCTCTGGCCTCTTGCTGTAGCAAACTTCAACCGTCACTATGAGGCCCTGCATCATGTACTTGGAAAACCGCGTTAATGCGACAGCCGCACAGCGATGACCCGTCTGAAAGCATTATTGCCTCTGCCGGTAAAATGGTGAAACGTGTTGAAACCAGCTTACCTCTGTACAACTTATACTTGGGCTCACCTACAAGCAGTATGCAGCCGAGGTGGGTGGAGAAGCCTGAATTTAGGTTGCCATATCGACACTGCTGTGACCCGGTGCGGATGGACAGCTATTGCTGTGATACCGATCGGTTGACTTTTCACTCTTATTGCATCCAAGTGGCAGACATAAACGGGTATCCACTCAGTGGCAAGCAGCTTCAACCTCAGTCACATGGTAAGTGCACGTTTTGACTCCTTGTTTTTGTAAATTCTCTCTACTTCTGCCGTCATTCGTACTTCCTCATCGATTGTGGGAAGCAATTACCGCATACCACCCACAACGAACGTCCACCTAGACCGGTCCGCTAACAATGTACTGTTTGCAAAGAGGCCGAATAAAGCGCGAATCACCATAACCCACAGCGATTATCCTGCTTATATAACTGGAGAAAGTAAGTTCCCTCCTATATGCGTACAGTTTTCTTGCATTTATCAGACGCGATGAATAACATGAGGATAAAGACTTCACCTGATATCCGGCTTCAATCATCCGGGAGGATAAAAATGACACGTGGAAATCAGCGGCTACACACTGTGCTGAAGAAAGCTGGTAGTACGTAAATTTTCCACAATCATCAATTACAAAATTGACGTTCATGCCCTCACGGTTTTGTTATATGTATCTAAGCATGGATTACAGGTTGGCAGAACTTGTAAGCCAGAAAAAATGCCCTGAACTGTTGTAAGCCTTTAATCCGGAAGTGCTCCTGGATGTCCTTTGTTCACTAGGTCATTTCGTCTCCATTCCGGCGTATGTCATGATTCCGTGTGTAGCGACTACGACGAATGATATCTTTGATAATCGCCTTCACACAAAAGCAGTGCCAGCCCCGTCTTCAGTAGGACAAAATAGGGGCTTTCCAGACGCAAAATGGGGCTTCGAATGTAAGTGGGTTTTTCATGGCAAGTACAAGACATTATCCTGCGCTGTATATTTCTTTCAATGTCTCCACTTCTGTTGTTGGTGCTAGTCCCTACATGTCATTATGTCTGACTTCCTCGCTCCGTTTCAATGCATTAATCGATCGTAAATTATTATGCTCAGATCGGTTCGACTTAGAACGCGGTAGGTTGTGTTGGTCTGTTTTTCGGTGTCGTCGTGTTTTTGCGCAATATTGATTATGTTCAACGGAAAGTAAAAGATCGCCGTTCAGTGTCAACTATTTGACGAAAGTATAACAGGTCCACGCAACGTAATTTCGTTTCTTTGCGCTTTGTAAAGTATTTTGGACCGCATCATTTTGTCCTTCTTCACACCTTCCACTCAAATCAAATTCACATGTACACTTGATGCTTAATCAATGTGAATCTAATGAATCAATAATAAAATATCTTTCTCTGGGATAGCGAGTCCTTTCTTCTTCCTGCGTTTGTTGTCGCTTATGTACTGATTTATGGAGAGTTAAGGGTTAAGGCAGTCGACCGTTTATTTCAGCATATCTCCGAATTTATCTGCCGTCACCATTATCCTCGATTTAAACCCAAAATCTCTTTGGAGCAACACGACTGATAGCATCCATCGGAAACCTTCGTTCACTGTAGTGGAACCCCAAACAAACCACCTTTGCGAACTATTGTGAGTCAGTTGCTTTCGATTTCATCACACTTATCTTAGTGTTCATACTCAAGTTTCATATAGTGTTTACGTCTACTGCAGTCTTATGTACGCGATTTAGTAAATTGTCCCCATTTTTCGATCCTAATATCGATTCCAGCGATCCGCCAGTCTATCTTGTTACCGCCGCTTCTCCCATCACCTGTACGAAATGCATTATCTGTATTGTCGGCGAATGACTCTGTATTCCTCATGCAACGGATATGGTTTTTATGCCTATTTTGCATACCTCCAATGAGGAACAGAAGGCTATGTTATACATTACTGGTGTCTGCGTAAACATATGTACATATTTAAATATCTACTTTCAGATTAGTATGCTGCTTACCCATTTCCACCATAGAACCGGGATCTCAACAGTATGCGAAAGAAATTACAAGCGAGAGTCACATGTAGCACATAATAGTGTGCATCGTTATATTAACTGTCATCACATTTATTTTCATCTCACGTTTCAGATAACTGAAATACATGTACATAAATTACACGTCTGCAAATCAGGCAAGACGGATTGTCTCTTATAATTGTGTACTTCCGTTTGCAAACTGCATCAAAGTGTTAATTATGTTATATCTAGTGCGCCAAAACAACCATGAGTTGCCTTCCGAACATTAATTGTCGCGTGTTGCGCAATCACTGTAACTGTTTGTTTATGCATTTTTATCCATATAAACAGTAATATTATGTTAATCTGCCTCACTGACGTTCTCATTTACAATATCTAATCCGTAACCTCGCAGATACTTTTCGAAGACAAACCATTCATATGGACAATGAAGATCAGTGAACGAAGACGTGATTTGCAATGCCAACCAAATGTATGGGGAAAAACCAGTGTGCTGATTCGAACAACGGTGTTGTACATTTACGATTATGAACAATAAATGTGCATGCATTCACAACGTTTCACTGTTGCTTGTATTGTTGCATTGTCGGGTCGTCCGGTAGATTGGGAAGCAATGTGGATGCGGTGGAGCAACTAAATTATAAGATCTAAAAAGATAATGCGTAGTAGTTGAGGGAAATCGGATATGTAGGTGAACTTTCACGCAGTAGAACGATTTTGCGACTAGCACCCATTTTGCCTCCATGGGTCCCACTGGGGGTCTGTCGGTCAAACCCCACTTTCATCCAACGCCAGACCCCATAGCCTCCCGTGGTCCCCCACGAGACCATATGGGGCGTGCCATTTGGGCACGTACATTTTGGATGATTTTGGTTTTCTACTCATTTTGCCTTAGTCAAGCTATTCCATTTGTAATATACGTCCCGGGACTACAATATAACTCGTTCCGTGCCCCGCTAGCTTGACGTGCTTTCTCTGTGCACTCTGTTTTCTAGGGTCGATACAAATACACGAGGGTCAACGCGCCGAGTCCTCGCTTATCATTGTCGATCGGTTTTCGATAGTGACCATAGGCTGGGTAATAATCTGTTGGACCACTTCCAACACATGGGAAAGTTTACAACGGTGGTGGCAAAGAATGACAAAGCATGGTGGATATAACCAAGAAAACACCACCAACTTGTCCAGTTTTTGTGCATTGTCCTACGCTGAAGTAAGTTCATAGGCGTACCTTAAGTTTGCAGTTTCATAAAAGGCTTAGTTTTCACATATTAACAACGGCTCAATCGTTGGAAGTGTAACAACGTTTTCTGCTTAGTCGCGTCCAAATTTAAACGAAAGTGTATGGCTACACGTCTACGACATCGATTTTTGTAATATTCCATCATCAGCGCTCTAAAGTAACGTAGAATGCACTTTCTCGCTGTTTCCATTAATTCCTTTGTCAGTGAACTACTGCAAACTCCTTGCTTGTGTCTTCGGAAGATTGTGACAGGAGTACTTCGCAGCAACAGAATTCTGAAATATAAAGAGCTGAAACATGCCATGAAGTTTCAACAACTTCAGTAGCCAGAAAATATTTTTTACTGAAAGATAACGGAGAGATTTACAGTTTACCGATTACACGCAGAATAAAAGCCCCTTCGAAATCAGTTCCGCGGTGTTTTCATATGGTTGGGATGTCTGCTGGGTACAAGGTGGTAATCTGTGATCAGAGACCAAACTGCTAAATGGTTTAGACATCGTCGTCTGCAGACTAGGAGCGGTGATACCACGGGTGGCAACTGGGGCAGTCTACATTCAGTCTCACACCGCTGTCTATTCAGGGGTTGTGATTTTGAAGCAGTTCTCTTCTCATTAGCTATGCTCCACATCAGTCCTGAGTCCCAGGCTGTCTACCGGTGTGAGAGCGAGATCAAACCCACGGCATCATACGGCATCCGAGGATAAAACCTCAACTAGGCGCCGTCGTGAAAACAAAAAAGCCTGCAGAGTATAACTGAGTATGACTGGTGCATTCTGGTTTGGACCACAGACAGAATCAGGCCTATGTAGGTCCGTAAATAACAGTATGACCACTTCATTTGAAGCGCCTTTTATTTAAGGTTTCTGTTGTGGGGTAACGAGATGATAGAGTAAATAGGGCAATTGCGTCGTTCGCCGGTATGGTGTATCTAGGTCGAAAGGAGTTGAAAACGGCCACTTAGGCTTGAGAAGAGATTTTTCAAATTTTTC
>LUCH01007316.1:11586-22829 GCA_013368495.1 Paragonimus heterotremus
ACTTCGGCTCAGTTTAGGGTTTACGGTGAACTGTCTGACAGTTTCAGCACCAAAAACGGCGTTCGTCACCATTTTCGTTCAATTTCGTCAAGGAAGAAATAGTGGAGCACTGTCTGCGGCACCCAAGCGATGCCGGTGTGGACCTCCTACCTGGTGGAAGGCTGACTGATCTTGATTAGGCTGACGACAAGCTGTTGTTGTTTGACAACTTCCAAGCAGCACAAGCAACGCCAAACGCAATCTCACGTTTAGTTAAGTACTTCGGAATGCGCTTTGCAGCCTCGAAATGCAAAGTGCTTCTGCAATATTGCTGTGATTATGTAGACTTAATGTGAGATAATGAAGTCATGGAGGTTGTTGACCGATTTGTATACCTGGCAAGCTGCATCAGAGGCGATGGCGGAGGTATAGGGAATGAAATAAAGGCGCGTATTTCTAAGGCTAGAGCGGTGTTTATTAATCTCAGGTATCTATGGCGACAGAGAGGTATCTCTCTGAAGCTTAAGGGTCGTGCATATCAGACAACAATGAGGGCTGTGCCAATTTATGGTAGCGAAAACTGGTCCCTCAGAGTAGAGGACGTGAACCGTCTTCAGGTGTTTGACCACCGATGCCTGCGTTCAATCGTTCGTATCGAGTGGCACCAACGAATGAGCAACGAGGAGATTAGGAAGCGGGTGTTTGGCACTGATTGTCAAACGAGTTCTTTTATTCAGTCACTACATTTGCACAGACGTAAGTGGTTAGATCATGTCCTGTGCATGCCAGCTAGTCGTTTGCCACGCCGAGTACTGTTTGCCGACGCCTCGGCCGACTAGCGCAAGGTGGACATATGATGACTTGACGTAGACAAATGAAATCGCTCACGATGAGGTTGGTCTCTGTAGATCTGGTTCGTCTCCCGGGCTGGAGCCCTCGCGACTCACAGAGTCGATGGCTTGAGACGTTAGGTGAGATGGCGGCTAACCGAGCTCAGTGACGTGAATGTTGTCGTTGTTTGTCCGAGATGTCTGGGAATTGAATGCACTTAATGACGCGGGGCAGTGAAAGCCGTGAGGAAGCTGTCTTACTGATGAAGCCTTACTTTCACTCACAGCTCGGTTGTTTGTTTGCTAGGTTTAGGCACCTGGATTTTGTATGTTTGAATATAGACGTAGCTACTTTTTAGTGATTATTTCTTGTCGCCTCTCCCTTTTTCTTCTCTCTTCCCAAACAAGGTTTGTTTCTTTTTCTTCTTCATGGCGGCGTGGCAGTTAAGCATCAGTGTGAACCACTGATGTATTGCTGTCTATGATGATAATGATGAATAGGCGCTCCATTTTTCGAGTTAACAATGTTCTGTTTCTAACTGGTTGCCGGAAGTTTAAGGTAGACTTTCCCTGCCGGAACCGAGTAAGATCCTGGACATATTGGCTTACGTAATGTGGTGTACGTATCCCTGGAATCTTCCTTAGGATGTGCCATTTTCACTATTTCATGCTTCCAGATGAAATTGCGGAGGTTGAACTTCTCGGGCGCCACAGATTTCACTGCAGCCCCGGCTATCCAATTTAGAGCGTTGGGCAAATCCATGTCCTTTTCGTTACTCACGGCTGGTCCCTCGTTGATACCGAAGACAGGTAATCTACAAGTATTTACCAGGTTGTACCTAATGATCGTCTCTGAGCTCGAAGTGTTTTATGAGTAGGATACTTTCTCATTTACAATGTTTACCCACGAATAGCAGCACCGTTCTTCCAAAACGGCCCTCTACGCGGTATCGTCTGTTATAATTGTCATCATTTTCAATTTTGAGCTTTGCCCGTGTCCCGGACTGCCCTTAGTCCAGACAGTAGTCCACGAAGTATTAAAGTGCTAAATGAGCACAAACATATTGAGAAGGATAAAAGAGAGAAAAACAAGGAAGACAACGAACGAGATGCTTCGAGCAAAAGACGAGGATCAACAACTTTGAGGACAGGCTCGCCATTGTGTGTAAACCTGCCATATCCCAGAGCTTTTCGTAACAGCAGTGTGGGTGGCTAAGTACTTCTTAACCGGGCAGACGACATTTGTCAGCCTTGCTCAGCTGGGCGGTCAAGGCTTTCGTAATTTACGACCACGTCACTTCTTGGCCGCAGTTCGGTTTCCCCCAGTCAGCAGTCATACTGAACAACACGGCGCGGCAGACACCCGTAGGCATAATAACCCTCTGGAGAGCTGCTTCCTAGCATTATTTAGGGTTTCAGCTGTCTTTTAATCACAGGTGTAATATCGGGTCCTTTACAGCTTTCTCTTAATCTCCTTTTTTTACCGACAGTGAGGCGTTAACATGCACAGCTGATGAGTACAACCGATGACTCCTTGATAGGGAATTTTCAGTCAAACAATTATCGATTTCATCTAACCTGCTAAACAACGTTCTCACGTCTGCGACTTGTTGTCTCGATCGCTTGCTAGGTGTGGTTCCTTTATTCCCTAACGCTCTTTTTCATTTGATTGAGAGAAACTGGAGTCTAATGTTTTTCTCAAAGCGGGCTGGCTGTAAATGGCCTTGACCACAAAAGCTCCTATAAAATGTGAGTGCTTTCCAACTTTCATCTGCCAAGTCTCTGACTACTTGTCACCAAATGTACTACAATAAATTTCATTGGTTTCGTCTCTGTGACTTGATGTTGTATGTTTGAATATAGACGTAGCTATTTTTAGTAGTTAGGTCTATTCTCCTCTTCTTTTTTTACTCTCTTCTAATATGGTTTTTTTTCCATCATGGTTATGTGGCAGTTAAGCATCAGTGTGAACCACTGATGTATTGCTGTCTATGGTGATGATGATGATGAGGAGGGGGAATGCTTTGTATTTCAGACCGTAAGGCAGTGGCGCGCCACAAAGGTCTTGTGTAAATCGCTGCATATTGCATTATATGTAGACATGTAGACATTCTGTAAGGCTTTCCAGTCGCTGTAGGCTTTTTGGTGATGGTTTTCAAATCATCGAACATACCAGCATACTCGGGTTTTTCCCTAGCTGTTTAAAGACTCTCTTGATAACCGGGCTAGAAAAGGTTGGTAGCTTCTCGAGAACACTTGAACGATGAACAAAAATTTCGGTGACGTGAATAGTAAGGAGCGAATTACCTTGTCAGTTACACAGCGTTTCTACGTTCCTTTTAGCATTTCCATCTACTCAGGCATCCGGTTGACTTTTCAACAACACACCGCAAATTTATCGATCGGATATACTATCCATCACACGCTGTACCTATTGAAACAGCAAAAAGCTAAGTAGGTTGTCTAAATAAACATGTTTCGGCTAAGCCTAATCCAACTCATGCCTACGCTTACTCGCATTGACGTATGTTAGTGGTTGCGTAACGCACAGATTCATAAATGATTCGAATTGGCCGACAGATTTTACCTAAGTAATGTGATGTGTGAGTCGTTTTGCTATTCTTGCTCACAGTCGCGGCTTACCGACCCCGTTGGTTCCAGTTTTCAGTGAAACAATTGTGCACACTTGTGTGTAAATCGCATTTTTTGTTGATCATCTTCGGTCACGTGACTCCCTCTGGTGTAATTTTGACTAGCAAGTCATGTGTTTGTAATCGATGGAGTCATCCCGATAACGACTGAAGATAAACAGTCAGTCCTGCATCGATATAGCTTCTTTCTTTTTTCAGTCATGGCGGAATTAAATCGTTGTTTACAACGATACCGCTTATCCACCGTGCATCCGTAAAACCTGTCGTTTCTGAGTGGCGTTTATTACTCTTGCTGTTGCTGATTGATATACTCATTGTTTGTACGTGCACTGTGTATCAGTGGTCATCACTTCCAGTGGACAAATTCCCCTGAATATACGTTTGTTTCCATTGACGTTTGTGTCTAACTGGGATTAAAATGGAGTATGGAGTAATCAGGAGTTGTAAACGCTGATTTAACAATAACTCAGATACATATATCCAGGTAGGCATCCACCCTACCAAGTGGGTGGTCTTTCCGTCGCGTATAGCATACCTGTTGTGTTTGGCTATTCCCGTAAGGATGACTTTCGTATCCCATAAAAAAGTCAACCTGTTGGAATTCTTGTTAGCTCCTGTTTGAATGGCGCTTAGTGGACATAAGAAATTTTTTCCAATTTTGTTATGCGGTGGTTACCTGAGATTAGCAGGATACACGTGTGATGGGTCAGTGTGGGACCGTGCCTAATTGACAACCGGCTAATTGGACTGTTCCTACTGATTGTTTTCATCGTGAAAAGCACGACTGATTCAAACTGTAACTTCGACACAAACGCTGATTTGTTTGGATCTCAACAACTGAAGATAGTGAATGACGGCTTAATGATACTAACTGTTGTATCAGATCATAGCTTCGCAACGATTACTCTTGTGAGGTTGCTTTGCGCTGAGTTCCTTGTGCTGTGTATACTAAAGAGCAAAACTTATTCTTGCTACTTGTGATTGTGTGATAAACTACACTTGCGCTTTGACTTCAGATACTTTCCTTATAAGCCAAGGACAAGTACATGCTACTTGTAACTATCATAGAATTACTCTCGGATACCCAAAGTAAATAACCTCTGCAGATATACTGTCTGCTCTATCCTTTTTTGCGTTATGCCAGCTGAGGTTTGAGACGGCGGTACGTTCATTGACTGATACGTTTCAATACAGTTTTTGGGAGCCCACTGTATGGGAATACCGTAAATAAAAGCTTATCGATTACCTCAGAATCTTGCGATAGTTGGGAGTTGGTTGATAAATGCGCCCGATTACCGGTTTCCTGTTCGAACTCCGGTTGCCGCGACTACTCAAACCGTTTAGGTTTGGGTGACTTCACAGTACTGTTAAGCACACATACGACTTTGTATATTCCCTTTCAGATACGATGTACTATAGCAACTCACTGTGGTCCAGTTGGTTGTAAACTGAGATTGTGCTGTTTCGGATGAGACCACAACATTTTTCATAAATTCGTTAATATTAGGACCTACTGATTTACATACCCCTGAAGGTTTTGTATAGAGAGGACTAGTCGACACTGAAGATGCCACGAGCACTGATGTTGAAACTTTGCTACGTGGGATTTTACGTACATTCTGGACGCAGCGGATACTGTAGCACAGCCCAGAAGGAGGACTTTAGAAGGGATAGTTATAAATGAATTTGAATTAGGTAATGAAGAGGTGATGGATAACCCGGAAATGCTGGACGTGAGTTGGATATGGAAGCTGAGTATCACGTTTGCAAGAATGTCGTTACCTTTTAGTACTGCGTTACAGTACCTTTTCCCTCATCGCATTAATTTCACCTTTCCGAAGTTCACCAGCCCAACTGGCTGGAGAAGAAGCGGAATTGTAACGATCCACATTAAGAGCAAAAACGTCGCGTAGGAAACTACTGGAAATTAAATCTGCTGTCCGTTATTGTGAAACTGTTAAGCACATCGTTGAATAGCACCATCTATTAGGCAACCGGCATTGGTTCCTGAGGCATAATTCTTGTCTCAAACACGTGATTTCCTTTCTAACTGAGTCGCAGAAATGTTTTCATGGACAGTAAGCTGCAAACTGTTGACCCAACACTATTTCGTTCTCGTTCATGGGTTTCTACTAATGTTTGTTCTTAGCGTTCGTAATTTATGAATTAACTTCATTCGGATGGCCTTCCTTAGCCGATCGGTTCTTAGCGTTTTGCACATAGCTTCTGTGTACCGGTCCAAAAATCCCCCGTCACCTCCGATTTTTCGCTCCGGGAACACTTCATATTGAACTATTTCTCCTTCCTCTTACTTATACAGCAAGAGTCTCGATCAATTGACATCACGTCTTGACATATCTTGAATATGGCTGCATTAACAGTGGCTGACTGAGCAGTATTAATCTCATTAGACTGTAAGTTCCGTGTCTTTCCATCCAAATTTAATTCATGGGTAGCCATATAGCTAGCAATCCATCTTCACCTATAGCCTTCCCGTTGCGAAGTTGACTAATCGCTCTCTGCAATTCTAGTAAATCAGGAGCGAGAGCAAGTGAAGGCTTGATGACTTGTTGCGGCAGGCTGTTCACGGTCACCTAATCAATGATAACAGGACGATTTAGTAGGCTGCCAGTGTTTGCGCCAGACTTTCATGATGTCCTCTGGCTGGGTGAACGAACAGCCCGTGTCCACGTCTACCAGTACCTTAGTAGACTGGATAGATGGGCCGGATATCGCTTTGAGCGAATCGTAGAACTCCTTAAGCTGCCGACGATCTGCGAAGCCCTGCATCCGCTCGCCTTGTTTCATCCACCAGTTGTCCTTGATTCCGCGGACACGCTCGGCCAGTTGACGGTGGATAATTCGGAACGTCTTCTTCGCTTCATTGTCTGGGTCCACTGTGGAGGCAACAAACGCGGTATTCTTATCTCCTACCCGTTCGGCGATAGCCGCGTTATTGTGGTCGAACCAGTCTGGACGTTTCTGGCGTTTGACATCAATCGTCTCTGTGGCTGCCGTCGTGATCCGTTCCTTGATGAACTGCCACATACCTTCAGGGGTAGTGGATACAGGAACGTCGTGCAGACGAGCGGCAACTGCACATTGAAAAGCGGTCTTCGTCTCGCAGTTCTCCAGTCTTTTTATATCCAACTTCTGCCGTTGTCCGGAAGATCTACAATAGACAGATTTGCGTACATGAATAAATAATTTAGTCCTGACCAGTCTATGATCGGTGCTACATTCAGCGCCGCGCACCACTCGCGTGATACGCACTTCACGAATGTCGCGCTGTCGCACAATCACGTAGTCAAGCAAGTGGTGATGGCCGCTTCGTGGATGGGTCCACGTCGTGATGTCGCTCGCGTCCAGCTGGAATCGGGTGTTCGTGATAGCCAGCTCGTGAGTAGCACACAGGTGGAGCAGACGATCACCGTTCTCGTTCACTGAACCAATGCCGTAGGATCCGAGGACTCCCGGCCAAGCAACCGAGTCGCGCCCGACTCGAGTGTTCAAGTCGCCCAAGACAAGCAGTCGATCAGTCACAGGCACCGACCGGATTGTGGCGGACAGTTGATTGTAGAGCTGGTCCTTTGTATCATCAGCGTGACACATAGTTGGACCATAAACACTAACACACACATACAGAGGATCAGATCAGGCAAAAAAGAAAATAACAAACCGAACCGAAACACAACACACTGACACCATATACAACGAACAGCTCACAACGGGCGCATCTGCTTTTTGTCTGGCTTCTCCCCTTTGGCCAATCTGACACGGTTGAACCTGTAACGACCGTGGTCTCAGTCAGCACAGCCCTCCGGATCAAAACAGCACACAAGCCTGACCACCACACCAAGGTGGCAGAAAAGGTCACGTCCTTCGAATGGGCGATGACCGTATCCCGAAGCAGGTGCTATATGGACAACTGAGATCGGGTAAGCGAAATCCTGGTGGTCGAACTCTGAGATACCAGGATGCTGTGATATTGGGAAGACTTAGCGTTGAACTGGACTGCTTGGCCAGTCTGACACGGTTGAACCTGTGACGACCGAGGTCTCAGTCAGCACCGCCCTCCGGATCAAGACAGCGCACAAGCCTGACTACCACGCCAAGGTAGCAGAAAAGGTCAAGCCATATTAATTACTTGCACATTTACGTGTTTGATAAAGGACGCCTAGTGACTGTTGAGAAATACGACAGCGTGACAAACCTGAGAATGAGATGGTTAGCATCACTCGATAACGAACAGCAACACCTGCCAGACATAGTTAACATCAGCTTTGACAAACATTGATCCATGCTATACAATAGGACAGTGTTTATAAGTTCATCGGTCCGCAAATAATGATAGCAATGCGTTAACAATTTTAGTTTTAGAAGCAGATGTTTGGTGTACGATGCATAGAGCAAAAGAAATCATGGATGAAACAGTGACAGAGATGGAGAAGGTGGACATTAGAATTGGTTTGTCTGACGTGTATCAATGAATCAGTCAGTTGTAGATGATGACGGCTATTCAGCTCAGCGCGTTACAACGTTTGGTTTGTCCTACACCAGAACAACCTTCAACTGGAACACAGAAACAGCGGTCTCAGTAAATCACATATTGTCCAGTATTCTAAAATCAACGAGAAAACTTGCCTACATCTCGTAACAATTTGAAGTTACCTGACAAACTTTCATTATTGGTCAGCTAATATAGAATGTCACAAACATCATGAGATCGCCACAAGGTGTGTGGTTGTTCATCGATTAAATTCTGACATGCAGCAAGTACCTGGTAAATATGTTTCAGTCGTTTCAAACTACGATGTTCAGAGGGATATAACGTTTAACGATTTTGAAACTCAACATTTTGATTTTAAGCTGTGCTTATTTGTGAGTTCCATACAATCAACCACTTTCGCTTGTGAATAATGATCAGGTTGTCCGATCGCCTCGAGAGGAGACACGGTTACTCTCTGTTAACTCTAATCGATGACCCCTCGACTAGGACTTCTCTCCAAGTTGAAATCACAGAAATCATTGATTTGTTGAACGATATTTGATTACTGATGAGTAGTAGGGGATTTTGATTTTCATGTGCCTAATGTGATGTCAATGGCGCAATGGTAAACACGGTTGCCTCATGAACAGCATGGCCGGAGTTCTAGTCCTGGCAGTGGCAAAGATATACGCTACTGACGAGCTCTAATGAGGGCGAAACTTGAGTTTAGTGTTTCTTTTCGAAAGGGGCCGAGTGGAAAGTCTATGGAAATGCGGCAGCTATGATCAATTGTAGGCGGTGTTCAATCTATATGAAAATCAAAATCCCTTACTAATCATCATTTCCAAACAACTTCAGCGAATGTAATATACAGGAAATCCTATCCTGGAATTCCTGTATGCAAATCGTTCATTGTCATTTTGTTTGTACGCAGAACAAGCGAATAGAAAAAAAGCTACTGAGCCAGCGACCGATGAGAAGAAGTGTATCAATTGGGGGGGGGGGTGAGGAGCGGGGTTCACGCAGTGAATAACATGTGTATCTTCGTGCAGAGATGTGTAAGCCTAATAGTATACAAGAGCAAAATCATGATGCCAGCGGGATTCACGCTTTATTCTTAATCAACCAGCTTGCATTAGAACTTGCTTAACTGTAAGCTTGTTTTCGATCCGCCTGGTACCGTGACTGGAAGAACAATGTTTCACCATTGATTTATTATTACTTTTTGTCAATCCGGTCATAACTCGCATGGTTTAGAATGTCGTCCTAACCTCAACTAGCATGACATTAGTGTCGAACCAATGAAACGTACTATTGAAATTAGTTATTTTATAGGGTAGATTGTATACACTTTCACTGTTTGAAGAACGTAGCGAGCTCATTTGATGAGCAGTTTAACTATATTGATTTGTCCTCATTGTTAAACATTACAGCTTGTTTACATTCAGTTTTGGGTGTTTCTTAACAAACTGGTTGACATCCCGAGCCAACGCCCTTCAAGGTTCTTCTGTTCTTATTCACCAGTGAAATTATCATCCATGCTGCAATAAATATAGCACAATGTACATCGTATGACTTTTATTGATTTCGTGAACTATAGAAGGGTCATGCAGATTTGACTGACCCACAGTCTGAACGAGATTGTAACAATACACAAACTGATTCAATCACCTACGTTTTCCTTCATATTTGTCGTCTCGTCCACAACAAACTGCTACCGTAAATTCTTACGGTCTCCAAATTTCGGCACGGCAAAACGTACACCGTAAGAAAGACAAACGGAAGGGTTTCTACGAAAAACCTAACAAATGTACACAGACAAATCAATAAACCCTCACCGTGTGGCAATCCAAATGGTACTTAGCAAAGTCAATCGAAACTTACAACCATTAAAACCGATAAATTTTAACCATAAAAATAAACGTCGGATTTAAGAGACAACCAGATGCAAAAACCTATTTTTCGACTGGATTCAAACAAGCGCATGTCCAAACGTTGGAACCACCCTAGCAGTTGAGCCCTAGCGATACGCCGGAAGCTCAGAAATTCCACGTCAAGTTTCCCACCTTACCCAGTTTGTCATATGTAATCCCTCAAATGATCTGGGGACTTGACAGTTCAGATAGGACGAATGGAATCCTTCACGGTTGGATTCCCCCAATGCTCGTTTGTAGCTAAGCGATGTCCAGATTTTTCGCTGTTGTGTTTCGTGCAATTTATTAACCCTACTACACTACTTATCAGTAGCACAATTTTAATGCGGAATAGTTTGTTGAGTGAGCCCATGAGTGGACTGACGGAAATCATATTTCTTCTTCCAATCCACTGCATCATTTAGTGGATTCCATATAAAACGCTGAGACGAGTGTGTGAGAGAATCAAAATGTGAAGCTTATGAGCTGGTAGCATGTCTTTGTCATTCATCTGTCAAGGTACTGGCACCGTTTGTGCATGCAGTTACTGTGCCGGTCCGTATGCAGGTGACGCAAAAATTTGACAAATACATTTCTTCTAAATTACCAGCTCCGTGAGACTGGTTTTAAGTAAAAGCTCCTATGGACCACAGATTGAAAGACAGAAGTAAAAACAAGGAAATTTCATTGTGGGAATCATAAATTCGTTGATATGAATTTTCGTTTTGTCTTGTATCCTTGATAAGGCCATTTCCTGCTCAAAGTTTGTGAATGCTCAGCAATTTAGTCTGAACCAAGAGTTAGGTCAGTAGTCACGTACGGCGTCACATGCTTGCTGTATTTTTAAACTGTTTTGTTCAACCTAGGCTACAAACCATCGGTTTGAACCTTTGTTTATTCGTCAAATTATCTTATTATATAATGCTTCCTGTCCTGATGAAGATGGATGACTCAAATGAAGCTGTTACGTAGAGGTAATGGTGTGAGCTATAGATAAATGACCACGGCCTAACACCAACTACATATAACAGAAGAAGGGTACACAGTTGAGTAGTAAGGTGTATGACATAAATAGGTATAAACAGGAAGATGATTAGAACATAGACAAGCCGGGAGACTCACGTACAGTACAAAATAATGTCCCAGTTGATAATAGTGTGGATAGCAGTATCCAGGTGTATGCTGTGTGTTGGCAGTGTTGTGGGGATAGGATCACGTGGATTCTATGTGGGGCGATACAGTTATGGTGCAGCTCACGTCCTCGTGTCCGTTGACTTTGCGCGTTGCTGACTTGTTCACCGTCCGAGACGCAGCGTCAGAAGTTGTGTTGTGCCTCTTGCGAGTTTAGTCGATTTCATGTGCGTGCATTACGCGCCTGTAA
>LUCH01007317.1:4346-16524 GCA_013368495.1 Paragonimus heterotremus
TCAGATACAACCCTACAATCCTCGTATCATGGGCGCTCGTGTTTCCGATGACTGTTTGTCTATGTTTTCGCGGGCTGCAGACTTTACTGATGTTTAACGGTGTTTTTTATTTTTATTTTTTGCTTATCCGTATGCCCCCTTTTGTATCCCGGAATGCCATGCACCGAGCTGCACGATTCCCATACTACGGGTAATCAACGTGGCCTGAAGTCGATGACATTCCGACGCCCGGTGAGTACACCACCGCCGAAAGGTATATTGTTCACCTGTTTGTATTTCAAGTTTGAATGTGGAGTTCCAGCCCTGGTGCCAAGAGTGCGTACGAAGATAGGACTGTCTTAGTAACGGTAGTGGAATCGGCAGTTGAACGAAATGCTATGAATTTCGTCGGGAGGTAATTTCCTATAACTTTTCTGCATTGTGTGGAACTCGATTCAGGTTTCGAGAGCTGCACACAAAGAGATCTTTTCGAAATCAGTCAAAATTAGTCAACCGCAGGTTATGCAACCGTAGTATTTAATGTCGGTTGAATGTCAACGTCATCAACGAGGCCGATGTATTCCACAGACGTCGTTGCCCATTGAAGGGCGGATCGGCCAGGCCTACGGCTGTAGCCTTTGTGTTTTTATGCAGTATGTATTCACACAAGAAGCTGTTCCGTCCAACTGACTTGAGCTTTGGTCAGCGATGTTAAAGAAAACTCAGGGGAAATCAGAAGAGACCTGTATTGGGACCGTCCAAGATATATTAATCTTCCTCAATTTCGACAGAAAAATAAGAAAACGAACCAAGAATCGTCAGTGAAGTATGCAGCCCGCGAAAACATAGACCAACAGTCATCGGAATCACGAGCGCTCATGGTACGAGGATTGTGGGGTTGTGTTGAAATGGTAAAAATGAGAATCAATGTTTTCGCCAGAGAAATAACGCGCATCAAAGTTGGTCCTTATCCGTCGGATTAATGAGCACTGATTCGGATACACGTGGTATGCTACATCCAGGCACAGCCAATAAGCGATAAACAAAACAGTACGCACGTTTTAATGCTTGTGTGGGACGTATTACACATGTTTACACTACGCCGTTAGTAGAAACAACCATGTGGTAGCACAGATTGTTTTCTACCCGAAAAACTGACAGGAAAACAGGCCGAACATACAATTGAAATGTATAACCAACCCACAAACGTGGTGGAACAGCTTTCGTCAGATATTATCTTGATATTCAGTGTACAATGCACTGCAAACGCAACGTGTTCGGGACTTGCAAGTTCAATTATATCTCCCAAACCACGCGAAATTGGGCGTTTCACCAAGATGGGAATATGTAGTCCGCCATAAATGCTTCGACAGAAGCATCTTCAGAAGGCGAAATAGATCACGAAGACCAACACGATGGTTTTATCGAAAAAAACGAAACGTTTTTCTCAATGAAGGTAAGAGTGTGAACAATTTTTAGGTATGGCCGATTTTTCTCACTGCAACACGACTAGTGTACTTGATGAAATCTATATATTCAATCTGTAACCTGTATTTTGGTATTCCATGAAAATGTTGGGAAATCTTTTTCCGCGCATAAATGGCTGTTTCCAACTCATTTCGAATTTGGAGCACCCTACCGCACGATTGCCCATTGTAGAAATTTGTGCACTTATGTTAGTTTCCATTTTGTTTTAATTACTGTATGCGTATTCTGGTATTAATAAATTTGCCTACTCATTCATCAGCGAAACAGTTGGACATTTATTGGCTGCTCAAATTAATTTCCCCGAACACGAACTGAAACTGTCTTCTTGCCCTGCGGTACATAGAAACAACATAAATATTGCATTTTATCCAAAACAGGGACAATAGGCGGCTTTCACACATTCTCAAGTCAAAGAGAGAACGCTAATAGATGGTCACAGTGAGTGTAGCTCTACAGAGTCGGGGCGGTGATCTGCACAATGTCAAGCCAAGACACGTGAATGATACGTTGCCAGATAGTCTCATACGTTACTCGAACAGTCAGTCAGTGGGGTTAGTCTCACTGCTCCACGATTATTCATGTAGCGTGTGACATATTCATTCTTACATGTGTGGTCCAACTGGAATGAAACAATAAAGAAATGAATATCAGCTGAAAGTTCAAATTGCTTGCACGAGGTTTCTCTGTTGTTTCGTGAGGAAGATTTAGATCAGGAATCTACGTTACGAAATGGATTGATGGATCGGTGAATATTTCACTAATTTAACAAGTTGGTTCGCAGCTCCAGGAAGCTACTGATTTCTAGTTGAACTGCATCTTGGCATTGCTAAGGAGAACATGAACGCCGTCACTCGTCGCGTGCTGCGCAAAGATATCGGTATCGGTGTGTCAGGAGTACATTAATGGTTTTGGAACTAGCCAGGAGTCGAGATTTGTTGAGACAAGAATTCTTGCAGGTTGATTACTTGGTGATAAGTGTACTTGTATGCGGGTTGACAGAGTGACAATAACAGCAGTGTTCGTGACACAGATAACCAGAGGATTGAAAGTGAGATAACAACTAACTTGGCCCACGGTGGCCAAGTCAGCAACAGACTGACAATAATGTTACGGCACGCATATACAGAGCGTACAACAGACATTGTATTCACTCTGCATGAAAAGAGGATGAGTATAGATGAAAAGAATAAGAGGATCAGAATTTTTAGTATTCCTGTAGAAAGTACGTGTTAACCCTCAAGTGGATATCCGCTAAGCACTTGGGCTTTATATGGTGCAGTTTATTCGATAGGAGTGATGATCGGTTGAGGATTGCACCATAGTGTGTTGCTTGTCAAGTTAAAGTTTGAGTGTTTTCTTAAAAGCTTATTCCAACAGCAGGGATTTTACGCAAAAATGGGTTGTTCCTACAACACGGTTTATCGCGTTTAATGGGGCTCTCTTTCAGATTAGCCTCATGTTTATGCTGCAACAGGTGAGAGCAGGGATGAGCTGGTTTAAGTACAATACTGTTTACCAATGTTCTATCCTCCGGAAGACGGACGAGCTCGGGGCCGTATGTATCCGGCAGCTTCAATATGATGGGGTGTGAAAGCCCCCTCAATCCTAAAACTGGCTTGGTGGCTGTCTATGAACCCGTCTGATTATCCTGGTGGCCGGGAGTAGATAGGATAACCAGGCTCCTATGTTTACTTATAGGTGGGGACTTACTAGGCTGGGAAATTGATCTGGTGAAGACGATCTAATTTTCTTTAGGCTAAATATATAATGTCACTGATTCCGCGCACCCTAGGAGATATGTTGCGTGAAACCCCCAAATCTTATGTCGCTGTTCAGAAGTCTTACTGCTGCGACGCGGAAAGAATGGGACACCGGTCATATTTAACTTTCTCTCAGAGATTCGTCGTGCGTGAAGAACCGCGCATTTGCTTAGGGTGGAAATCAGCCGTTTTTCCACCGATCATCCATACAGTCTGTCGAGGCTTGACTGTTGTGAATCTCTGTCCGGTGGAGTAAGTACCGGAGACCACATTTTTATATCTTTTACGAATATCAGGCACTCAAAACGCATGGTTTCGTTGGTGTAGATGCCAACTAGTGAAGGGCCTAGTTTTGGACACTTTAATGCACCCCCGGATACCGGGCAAATGTCGAGCGACTCCACACGTACTACAACGGTGTATAATCGGCAGAACAAGTAGCTCTCAGACAATTCGTCAGTCTTCCCATAATTTCATTTGACTCAGCCTTAGTTGGAAAAGTTTGATGTCCGACACTATCAAGTGGTTTTGCAAAATCAAAGTATACAGCTTCCATGCTCCGGCCAGGATGGGCCGCCCTTGTCTAATAATAATACTTGAGCAGCTATTTATTGGTGCATGGATGGAATACGTCGTGCTGCTCCTTACAGAAGAAACTATGAACTTGCATGTTGTGCCGGATATTGTCGCCCAATAAGCCATAAAAGGCTTCTGAAATCGTCAGAAACAACGCGGTAAGACGATAGTTTGCACCATTACCGCGGTCCCTACCTTTATGAGTGGGCGTCATATGAATGTGCTTCCATTTTGTGGGGAAACCGCCATTCATATTTGAGTAATTGAAAAGGGAGTGCAGCAGGACTGCTAGGGTCAGCATGCTCCTTGTGGTAACTGGATGGAATATTAACTGAACCAGGCGACTTGTGAATTTTCCGCCGTATTACTTTCCCTACCACATCAGCCACAGATACCCATAAGTTCTCAAGGGGGTGTTGTAAGTCATTTATTAGTCCTCTTGGCAGGTGGAGCGGGTTAAGGCCATTCACGAATAGTGCCAGTAAATGAGCGACATTTCCTCCGGCTTACTTAGAATTTGATTCGATTAAAGCATTTGTAATGATGACGACTGGTACGTTTTCTTTTGGTTTTGATATGCCGGAGTGTGTGCGCTGAACTTATTGGGGTTTTCTTCCGAGTTAATCTTCATGTCGCTCGGAAAGCCAGTAGGGTCGCGCCTCACAGCCGCGTTGCATTCGTTGTGTGTTTAGTTGTGATAAATACGAGACTGCTCAGTACCCTCTAGATGAAGGTGGTCCCAGGACTTCTGTTTCGGGATTGTGAGTACGCGGGTTTCTGGTATCGGCCGAGTTTTAACCTTCTCTGGTCAGAGCACACGGAAGGGCACATACTTTTCAATCAGTTACTGTAAAACACTCTTAACTAGCATTCAGTGCGCATCTGGAGACATCGTGTAATTATTTTTCCGTGTTACTTCATTCAGTGACTTCAAGTGGGCTGAGGTGTTTGTTTGGTGGAACGCGTACTGTGAGCTTTGGTAGTTTTCAGCACATATCGTGTTATATAGTGAGTCAAGCGAGTCAGTGTCGTGGTAACTCAGGCTCTAGAGATTTTCAGACGATAGCGTAAATCCTAGTTGGTTTCTTCGCCAGTACAAAGTCTAGTTAAGAGGGCAGGCTGCCGTGACGCTACCTGGGCGCGCTCTGGACATGCCCAGCGTAGCCCAAGTCCACAGTGGCGTTACAGAACCTGCTGGTCATGGAACATGTAATGGCTGATGAGCTCAAACGTTCGAGGCTGATCTGCAGAAAGTAGAAGTCTTCCAGGATGAGTATATTTGTAAAGTTCCTGGTGTCTTTGTATGCCAGAACATGAATGATTAGGTCACCATTTAGTGCATTTGCATTTTTGAAGGACTGTAAATATCACCACCTACACAGGTTTTCCGGTTCTCAAGTTTAGAAGAGCATCAAGGAAGACCTGGTAAATTTACAGGCGAGACATCTTGCGAACAGAAACAACGAGGTCATCGGGTAACTAGACAGCGGCCCCACCCCTTCTACCGCTATCACGGTCATGCATTGGGCGGTTGAGGCCTTGTATCGGGAGATCAGCGCTTGGCTCCTGAGGACAGTCTCATCTTTGTGGTGGCCATCAGCTGAAGCCATTAATCAGCCCGTGTCCCACCCAACGCTGACGGCTTATTTCGCAAGGTTTGTGCGCTCGCCTCCAGTCATATCCAAGATTCAACTTAAGTGAACAGCTCTGATCGAGTAGTGGAACACAGCTTTTTACGGAGTTGACGAGATATCCGACGGTGGCTTGGTCACTGTTGCTGCCGGCATCCGTGATACCGACCGTGGGATGTTCGTGCCAAGTTTATGCAGAGCAGTCAAAATAGTTGGTGTCCTGGCTGCTTGCCTGAGCGTTCGTGGCAGATCGTCGTGGATTCGGGTATCCGACAGAAATTCTGCGCGATGGAAATGCCAGGCCTGTAATGTTTGTACAACCATCGTTTTCGAAACTAGAGTTATTATTAACGATCATAGATGGCTGGACTCAGCTAGCCGAGAAGCAGTCGTCGCAATCGCAGTGGGTGCGAGTTTTTCGAAGGAAGGCTCAATGGATCGCACTGTGACTGACGTCAACGAGACTCTCTGATCATGGACTACTATGTAGAATGGTGCCATGTCTTCCATTTGGTTCTGAAGAGCCTCCATTGGGGTGGCTTTCATTATTTTGTTAGCATTCCGACTTTCTTTGATCGGCCGTGATGTGAATGCCGTTTGTATGTGTTCCTCTGAAGCACGGGGGGCGATGAGTTGGAGACAACTTCCACAGTTACGGTGGAATCTAGCCAGACTTTGGTGGGCCGCCGGTACTTTGCAAGCTGGAAGCAATGCCCCCGTAGTAGCCTTCGCAGTTCAGGGTGTGAAATGCCGTCGAATTCCAGTGAGGTGGTGGGGTCTTTCCTCTGCTTACAGTCGTCATCGTTCCTCTTAGCAAGACCGGTAGCCGCTGGTTATGTAAGTTGAACATAACTATGCTTAGTCTGCCAGAAGGTTAATTCGGGAAAGTGGTAGGGGTGCTATTAACAGCTTCCGAGTGCCTCACTTTTCTTCTTGCGTCCACCATTGGTTCAAGATCCTGTGAGCACAATAGATTGAGATCACGTTTTGTTTCGAGGGAACAGTGGATTAAAGGATTGCATCTGACGTCTTAGCGGCCGATGCCAGTCTGATTGTTGGATTACTCCTGGCAACTGGCGAACACCATTTTGCCCCCTGGGTTGTGCATTTATTCCTGGGTTGAGTGGCTTCCTAGGAATCTTACCCGCGATTGCTTGTGCAACGCTGTGGGTTAGATGGGATCCTGCTTCGGTACCGATAGCCGGCTTATGCACGCCCGGTTTGTTGAGTTAGCCGCCTCTGGTGGCAAAAACACGAAGAGGCAGTGCATGCAGTCTACACAAATGCACGAAAGCCCTTTTATAGTGTGTCGAACAAGGACGTTGTATACGGCAGCCTGGACTGTGGACCCGCGTTCGTGATATAACCACTGATTAAATTTTTAGGGGGGAAAGCCCGCTGCCTTCAACTTCTCCCTGCCACACACTTTATGCAGCGGTCATTTGCGAAATCATGTGGGTGATTCTGGAAGACGTGGATGCCGTCATTGAGTTCCCGTGATTGGGGGTCTGATGCAACATCAGACCAGGGTCGTTTTGCGTCTCGAAAACAATCGTGGGTTCAGGTAGCCTAGTTTACGAGTGAACCGAGTTCACTCAAGTATACAGCGAAAGAAATATCACAAGTACGATACTGCAAGGAGAATCCAGCCGACTGGATTTGTGGATAGGACCGCAAATGTTAACAGGGTGTGTGGATTGGCAAACCAGACAGATGGCGACACGATCGCGCCAAGCAACTGATAATTAGGACAGGACAGCGCAGAAAGCTAAAACCAGACAATATGAAGTCAGTTCAAGCTGAAGATCAGTTTGCAACTGTACCTGGTGTGTTAACATTATGGATATGGAGGCACCACAGTAAGACGTGATTGCATAACGTGAGACTCAACGACTTTCGCCGGTGAACAGGATAGTTCTGAAAAATTTACAAGAAAAAATTACAATGTATGCAAATTACTCGGGGGGTTGACAACATTACGACTTCGGTGATAAATGAGCTTTGATACAAGAGATTCGCTAATATATTCGATAAAATTCTCCAATATTAATGGGCGTTTAATGATAAAATATCGTCTGGATTGGCGTAGGTGTGGTATTAAGAATCAAGTGGGCCTTATTCTTAGGCTGGATTCAGGATTCGTTCATTGAGTCAATGGGTTGTTAATGGGATCGGAAAGCAAAGGTTTCCAGGATCCTGTATTTCAGCGTAGAATCGCAAAACGGTGTTGGTGCGTGAAACCTGAAAATAGATACAGAATCTTGACTGGGGTAACATGATTAGTGTAGTTGGTTTCGTACGTGTCTGTCATTTTAACCATTTTATGTGGCTACGCGGTTCCCGTTAGTTGCACGTGGAGCATTGTTTTGGTAACGTAACTGTCAAGCGTTGCTTGAAAGTATATATTGCGCCAGTCGGCCGGATGAACTTCTTCGATCAGGGCCTCTGTAACGCGCGGGCTCATTTCACGCCCAATGATGAAAATAACCTTTCTCCGAATGAATTGCTACTCCTCCCACTATCTTCGAAGATGTTGATTATCTTGCAGATCTTGCACTGTTATGTAGTGGGCGTAACTATCAACAGGTCCCGTTATTGATATTATGTCTACATTATTTGCTTATCTGTTCAAATTTCCTTTCGCCACTCGGAATAATTAAGTTTTCCCCATCCCTACGGCGTTCTGAAGGTGAGTCTGGATGTTATAACCAGGCCCAGCGGAAATCGCATACAAAATACAACTAACAATAGTACAATACAACAGTTATATCAATAAAGCAACGGAAGAGCCTTAGGGGAAAATTCTAGTTTATGAAAACAATTTGACGCATATGGTTCCGAAAAGATGGAACTAACGTTCTCCAAAATGTGGTGAAAACTCCGAGTGGTCACATCAGCTTGCAATTCATAAAATGACGCCTCACCTACGAGCAAAGTTCATGCCGGAAAGGGGTGACCTGAGGAAGGCAAAATTTGAAAGACAAAGAACTGCGCCGTTGTCTGATGTTAATGGCACCGGGATAAGTTGTCGGAAACTTTTACTACATGGGAGAGGGCAAGAAATCTTGGACCCATGAAGAAATATGGGTGGACTTCTGGGCAGAACTTCGTTAACTGCTCAGAACCGATGGGATTTTGCGAACCACGTTAATTGTTATAACACTATGACAATCCGGGTGCTAACACATCGTGGAATGTTGGCTCCCGTTTGACATAGTTGTGGAATCAATAATAAAACGCACTCTACTTGATACCATCTGCGGAATGCAGTAAGGGGATGATAGTGATATAGGAAGAACATTTATAGAGGTGAAGAATAAAAGCAGACCAATAATAAGACCTGGAGGAGTGTCACCCTAACTGGCTTTACAGCTAGTAAACGCAGAGCCCACAGGCGGTCTATATTGCTGATTAGTGAGGTGAGAATCTAGTTATGCGAAGATATTACCGTACACTCCGTGGCGGTCCTGCTTATCAAGAAGGACAGCGTAGTTTACGCGGCCGGAAGCCTTGGCAAACTCTCAGTATACGAGGTCTACTTCGAGACACTAGCTTAGCGCATTCTTCCGATCTTCAGTGGTTACTATAAAATTCGTAATGCACCGTATTTGCTTGCGAAAGTCGTACTGCGCATGGCAGAAGCAGTCACGAGAATTGAAGCGAGTCATATAAATAAGCTTCTAGGATTTTACGGACAACCATGACCAGGGCCTTTGAGCGAGAGTCGCTAGATAGGTTTTACCTAGCATCTTTGAAGGTAGGGGTTAGGATCGCTGATTTCCAGCCGTTGGGCACAGTTCCTCCGGTAGGAGACTAGACAGAAAGTTGGCTACGGGGCTGGGCAAGCGGAGCAATTGCTTTGCGAGTTGACTTTGGAGGAACACAGTACTAAAGACGCCAGAGCTTATTCAGTAAAACGCAGGAGGAACTCTTAAACGTTCATGCCTTTTTATTCGACGGCGGACGGAGCCTGAAGGGAAGATGGCTTGCGGGTAAAAATACCGTTGTGAAACACCGAAAGAACACTGACGGACTCAACGCCCAAGTTTTCGGGTCTTGTCGGGGCGTGAAGCCTAAACACACCTGTTTTTTCCTTACAGGTTTTGGGTGCAAGCCGAAGTAAGCCGTGAGGATGAAGAGAGAAGCATTGAGCAGACCGCTGCTGTTGTAGACGTTGGTTTTCGCAAATAAATAGTGGACAACGTAAGCAACTGCGTGCTTACCTTTTACTGTTTTCCTCTAGTCTAGGCAACTGACGACATACTCATGCTTGTTGATTATTCAGGATTAATTTTAGGGCAATACAACATGGACGCCATGAAGGTGTTTTGCCACTGAGGACCGCTAATAGTGTATATTCAGTCAAGGTTGTGTATAAGGCGTTCCTTTAAGAGGGGTGCTACAGACGAACTCAAGTAAACCAGCATCATAATTGCTTAAATCGAACGGCGCCGTAAATTGGAAATTGTCGATCTCAAGAACCGCGACAATGGAGATGTGGCCAAAACGCAAAAGCTTCCGACTTTCCCACCGACACGTGAAGCTTAGTGTGTGTTCAACAATGCCCGACGCATCAGTAGCACCGAAGACGTGCGCTGACATACGGTCCGCAAGTCTTATGTATGGGAGTTCATTGCTAAACTATTAAGGTCGCTCATCAAAGGAATACGGAAGAAACATAGAGGGGTCGAAATCTCTATTCCACCCGAGAGTACGCTATCTCTGTCAAGGTTTGAAGAAGAGAACGATGGATAACTCTCAACAACAGCGGATGGAAACCAGTAACCTTGCGCTGATTGCGCATGAACTTGTAGTTCGCACATGACTGTTCTTCTCATCATTCAAATCGTTGGGTCAAGGCCATGCACCAACCCGCATTTGACTGAATAAAGAAAATTATTGTTTTTAAACGTATACCTCTCATCAAGCAATAATTCAATGGATCTGTGGAGGGGTATAGCCATAGCGTGTGAGCATCTGTTATGAATATGGTATGAGGTATCCGTTGGGTGAGCGGTCGATGTATATTGTACAGCGAATAACTGAATGTTTGGAATAAGCTGTAGGTTGGGTCAAAGTTATTCACAAATGCAAACACAGACCTGCGGACGACCTTAAGGCAGACTGATCTGAAGTGTATGTATCAGCAGGGGAGTTAGATGGCTGTACACCAGAGAACAATAATCGATCTACCCATTACATTCCTGTATTCTACCGTGTAAGGAAGTGCGATATGCCTCGCAGTGGAATCACGAGGACGATTGTCAAAACTGGCCGGCGATGATTTTTGAGACGATTCACAACTACTGATCTATGTAAGTGACGCCCTGCTATTCACATGCAGCATATTCGAATGCCACAAACACCATTTGGTCATAGTGTTTCTAAAATATCAGCAAAGATAGGAAGATTTTGTTTAATACTACACACAATGATTTTTGGGAAAAGTATACACAGTCTGCAGCACCTCACTCACCGCGGTTACGACATTCATTGTGGAAACACCACAATGTCGTTGAAAGTGTGTCCGGGAAACACGTTGTATTAGGATTGTGGAAAAATTCTTAAATTAACTGAGCGACGACAGACAAAACATACTCAACTTTTTCACCAGAAGTCAAAAACCATATGGAGTCTTACCTACAGAGAAATGTTGAAATGGAATTTACCTGTCCTTCAGATTGTTCTTAACCATATCATTGTCATCGGCGTGTTTGTAACAAATAAATGTATACGCTTCTATTCCGATGACATTAAACTACAAACATTACTATTAGTTAAATGGGTATTTTGTCATACAATATCTGTGTGATGTGAAAAACGTTAAATGACTGAAAAACTTAAGTGTGAGGCGTAATCTATGGAGGTTTCAGCAATAATACCTTTATCAGTTAGTGTACATGGAACAGCCAAAGTGTTAGGATTTATGAATCCACTGCCACCGCTGTAAATCACGTTGCGTCGGGTTAATGTTTACACCGCTGATAATCATCCTTATTGGTATCCCATGGGCTAGCCTGCTGCTAGGAGCAATTTATGTGACCGCAGTAACTACCGCGTGCATTAAGGTACCAACGCAGCATATGGGTGAGAAGTTCATCGACGGACGAGGCAGGTTACCCTCGCTAACTGTCAATCGTGTTTACAATAAAGTTTGCAATGAACGGTCGGAACGGAAAAACACATCTCAGGTTACTTACATCTCCAACTAATCAAGCGCGGCCCTCTAGTTACATTAACCCATCGTAATCCAAAGAGTTAAGTCATGGTAGATGAGACACAACAGCACATAACGTACAAATTCCGTAACGTTAGTTGGGCTCGGTCGTGATATTGGTTTCACCCCGAAGAATGCGGCGGCAGATAAATTATTACACTCACAAAGCTGCCGCAGATATGTCATTCAGCAAAGTGAGTCTACTATACACTGATGACTTATGGTGTACGTGCAGGTGATGGGAAAAATGAAGACATGATTGATGGTTGATAGCTAGCGGAAGAAAGCGAGTTGCAAGTCATTTGCAATTCCGCGGCAAGCCAGTTGCAGCTCATGGCTGAGTAATTTGACATGATTCCTTTGATTTAACTCAAGATAGCAGCGGTGTTTGTTTGCAATTTACTTCGACTCAAGGAAGTCGCAAACGAAAACTGGATACGAACAAGGCGGTGAGTTCAGATTGTGTCAACGCAGGGATGCTGAGACCTCTCAGTGGTGTTTTACTGCAGCTTCTCATTCAGCTGTTT
>LUCH01007318.1:13346-27326 GCA_013368495.1 Paragonimus heterotremus
TACCTCTAGACTTGTTAAAGTTGGCATAAACTCGAGGTCGAAGCTGATATTTGTTTGAATTTTTCGTGTACACTAGATATACTTGTACACATTAATACGCCGAGCAATGAGCAAAAATCTCTCGATTGTGGAAATGTAGGTTCCTCAAAGATTCTATAGAGCCGCGCGGTGTAACTCTCTTTAGTCAACTTTGTAGATGTATCTGAAAAGCCATCCCAGAACGTCATATAGAACAGGGATATTATCATTGAATGCGTCAGTAGCTGGTCATCTCGAAATAGGTGTCGTTTTCGAGTAAAAGAAATCTGACTAGGTCACTGCTCATATAAGTGAATGGTACAATGAAACACTTGTCATTAATAACGTTATTTTGTGCAAAACAGAGTTCGTACCAACATAATTAAACTGCGAGGTTTAAAACATCTAACAAGCATCACTAGTCTGAAGCGGGTTGACTATAAAACATCTTCAATTCTCTAAATCAATTTTTTGCACATCTGTTGTGAAAAACAGTATGTAGTTTACAGTATTATGTTATACTTGATCAAATTCCTGCAAGATTACAATGAAAAAGACACGTCTAATGTTATATTACCGTAGGTTACCGATAAAAGCACGGGAATCGAAGGTTTTTGAACACAGATTGACACTAATGGTGTGTTGTCAAAAGACCGACTGGAAACTCCCAGATGTTTGTTCTCAGTTGTTTCCGCGGTATTGAGGATAGGCGCATGTTGAGCTTTTGCGGTCATTCTTAGGAGACTTGGATGAACAACACGAATTTCTTCAGTTGGTTTTCCGAAGTAAACATCAAATAGTCATTTGTCAACCCGGAATTCTTTTGAATAGTGCCTGTTCTCTTCGCGCTGGCGTTGAATCATTCAATAGTTATCTTTGTTACCGAATGACACCCATTCTACATAAGTCTATGCAAGTGTGTGATAGGTTAATAGAAATCTCCTACTGTCATTTGATCAAATCCACCCATGAATTTCATGTAATCCTTTCGTCTATACGTCGTTCATGCAGCCTAGGCCGTGCACAAGACCTCTTTGCTTCCCGATCTAACAATCCAAAGTGTATAGGATTTAGCTCCTGAGATTTTTCAGAGTAAAGCGGCTGATACCTGTTCAACTGGTCATTGTAGTCGGGCCAGCGCCTATAACCCCCTCTATTTTGCGATGAATGTGATGCACTGGCTTATGCGCGCTCGAGATGCATTCAGGGAAACTCGCAACACGTAGAGGGGCTTGGAGATTGCTAGTCGCGGGACGTTTGGAGGTTTCCGCGAGATATTAATTGCATTGGTACATCGAAACTGAGCGATCAAATGGGTAGACGGCCTTTTTGTATAATCCTATAGGTGAATGGATGTGACAGGAGTCCGTGACGTAAATGGTCGCCTCCAACCAGAGTCACGTAGGTTATCATTCCGAACGACGCAAAGACGTCAAAGCCTCGTCAACTGTTCGGCAATTATTTCCGAACTTCTATCAGACTGGCTCCGTTACCGGCTAGAAACTAATGGAAACGTATTAAAAAAATAGAAAATCACGCGAAGCACGGTCTAATCGACAAGTAAGTAAGACCACGGATATGTGACTCTGTCAAGGTTCTGTACTGTTCAGGGTTAAAATGTGAATTTTGTTATCCATGTGTTACGCGATCGCTAGTGCACACCAGTTCACTGTACCACCGTACCCACTATATCTTTGGCTGATAATAGAATCGAACTGGTTGCTTGGTGAATGTCGGTGTACTTATTTCAAAACAGCTTACGAGTTGATTTAGAGATACCAGTACACCTATTCGATCACGTGAAAGGGCAGATACACTCAGCTTTCGCAGGTTCGAACCTATTCTGTTGTTGCTAATCTTCGTCTATGTCAGGAGAAAATGTTCAACAATAATACATATTAGACAGTCGCAGTTCGCATACCGTTGGTTTTGTATGGTGAACTCACTGTGTGGACGATGCGGCTGTTTGATAACTGATTTTCAAAGGTGAAAATCTTTGCACGTCTCCATTTGTAACGCTAATTCTGTTACTCGGCTTTATGTGGCTCGGTAACATGTCTCATATGCCACCCTAATGCCTGTCCTATCGAGCCCTAATCGTAAAATCCGTAGTCGGCTGAAATAGGCAGTGCGACAGCCAGACGATAACATCACAGACACGAATCAACCGTTACTGAATTTTACTCATATACACATGCATGTGTACACCTCGAAACAAAGTTATATGACCACCCCATATTAGTTGGCAGTCAAAACGTCGACTTCTGCATTCAAATGTTGGAACACTTTTCGTTACCTTTTCTTTCTTCAAATTGACCAAGTACTGTAATTCTGTAGCAAGCCGGCGCCTCGATTCCTACGTCTTTTATCTGGAGAACACAGTTGCTTCCTCGAGGGATGCTTAGTTGCATATGGTGGAATGCCAACATCTTCCATCTTTCCAAATTCGTCAGTTCGTATCTCGGTGGCTTAACGCGGGCAGAACAAATGCTTTGGTCACGCGCTAATTAGTCCACTCATTGACCACCAGTAATGTTACCCTACAAACAGTGTTGGCCAACGAATGGCCCTTGTCGAATTTTCAAAGCGTCCAAGTGACAAATAATGCTGAATCAACGCGTCAGCCAATAAGCTCAATAGCGACCTCGAACTATTTTTCAAGCGTTGTATCTCATGCATTTTCTATGAAGGTTGTTCAAAGGAAATTAAGCTCACAGCTTTGTAATCACGCTTGCTTGTTTGTTATTGAAAATTATTCCGGTCGAATTTTTAGTGGGAAGGACGTTGCTATAAGAGGATTAGTCATAGTTTTACGACAGGATGCACATATGGAGCGAGCCGCTTAGCGATGAGCCTACGTGAACACGTTTAAATATGTATGTCCGTTCCAGTTCTGTTGTCACTTTCCAAAGAAGTGTGTTACGTGTGGGCATGTTTCTCCATATTCTACTGTGAACTTTTGTTCCGCATGTCAGTTGAATAGTTATGTGGCGAGGCACTGTGTAAGTTTGCGCACCTCATTTTTGGGATCGCATTTGAACAATCAATTGCCCGATTGTTCACACTCAAACAGATTGCGCTCAATTGTTCAACCAGGATGCAATGATTGGCTATTACGTTTATGGCAAGGACTCGTGACTAGATTTTTCTTGGTACCAGTGAGCGGTTCGTATTTCCGTATTACCTCCATATTCTGTTCTCACGTGTTTCGAGCGACCTTCTTGTATCTGCTACCTAAGTAGTAGTAGTTTCAAGCTTTTGAGATCGAATGCTGATCGTACGATTACTAGTTTGGTTATTACTGTCCTGGATCGAACAAACTGGTAATATTCAGCATACTGGCGGTCTCACGTATATCGCATGGTACCACAGTCTTGTGATGTGTAATCTACAGACTTCGGAATTTGGATGGACGATTAGTTTAGCAGTGCCCAGTCGTGTGAATTTATAAGGGCACTGAAGTCTGGGTCAATGTACCAAATTCCATTTGTTCTTCATTCAGAAACGCGTTCAAAAAGAACCGCATTCAATCGGCCCAAGCAACTGCTAGCAAGGCTCAAGCGTCTGACCTGTTCAGTTTTACTAGTGATCTTTTTATATTCATTATCGCGTCACGTTTTTTTCGGACGCTTCAATTCTGGTAGCTATATCGATTGTGCGACCTTTGTTAGTAGCAATAACTATTTTTTCTTGGATTGATTTAATCATTTGTGACATGTGGCTCAGGCTATTTTTATTTCGTGCGCTTTCACTTTTCCTCTCTCACGCATGGCATCTATTTCTAGGGATGCAAAACACGATGAACTTCGGCAACGCGGGGCTTCTCGTTGTTGATCTTGTGATCTGAAAACCTCCAAACGGTCTCTTCTCTGCTACCCTTGTTTTACATTAACTTCAACCATTTTTCAACCAGTACCACCATCTCTCCCTCCTAAAAACAATTGTACATTTGGTGTACTTCCTAGTTCTTCTCAGTTTACTGATTGCACTTTGCCGTTTTACTTTTGCGAACGGAACGCCAATACCATGAACCTTATTTATTGATTCTTCTTTTAGACAATATCATCCACATCCGAGTTTCCCTATGTTTGTTCATAATCTCACCATACCTTGTTTGTTTCACTTTTATGATTGCTCGATTATATTTGAATGCTCTCTGTTTCACTATACAGTGTTCTTAATTGGTCCAATGCAACCCCGTAGCCTGTTGGTCGGATTTTCTCCTAAACGCCAGATAGCTGATTCTCGTTTCCTGGCCGTCTTTGCATGACGTTCTTTTCATCGTTTGGTAGTCTCTTTTCTGTTGTTAACTAGAGAGTTAATGTTATTTAACGTATTGGTGCTGTTGGATCGGATGATGCGCTGGTGTTGTTGACTGATGTCCTCGGTCAATTCAGTTGGCATGGTTCTGATCACGTTAATTATCAATGACCTCCGGCTTCGTAGGCTGTTTCGGTCTATGTATCCCAAGTGCTTATTGTGGCACTAAGCACAGATGAGAAGAACTGTTAACATTAGCAGTTCTGGTCCCGTTGGTTTGTTTTTTGGGTGTCAGTGTGGCGAAAAGTCGTTGAGTAAAGTAGGATTTTCATTACCTAATTCACACATCCCCATTCCAGTCCATAACGCAGCGACGGTTTCCACTCGCACGTTTGTCTGGTTATGCGCGTTTGGCGGACGCTTTCTGTTGTGAGTTTTTGCTCACCATTTCTCGTTCGTTGGCCCGATTTTGTTAAGTGGTGACTCGTTCGGTCGATCGTGTTGTCCACAATCCATCCGCTATGGGTCTTAGTCATATCTCATTACCGCGTCGAGATATTGTACAGTGTTGGAGTAATCACTTGATTATCCATCACATTAAGACAGTAGGGCAGAGTGAAAACGTAAACATTGTGCCGGACATACGGTACAGGCAGTTAGGTTGGATTAGGGAACGCCAGTGGACCGCGACAGTCGTAACATACCTACGGGTCGCTGAATTGAGCAATGTGACCAAGGTAGAACACATTTCTCAGTGATGTACCACCAACGTTCGCCTACTCAACTCGGTTAGTAGATCTATCAATTTGGGTCATGACAAGTATAGCTATTTTCATGTGATGTTTCCGTTTCCATTTTTTGTTCCTATGTGCTCAGGTTGGTTTGAACTGTTTTGCAGATATAGAACAGTATCAACAGAAAACGTTTGAAGCTTCATGAAAATTCCTACTGAATCGCGAAAGACAACAAGGATAGACGGTCGTTTTCGATAACTTCCCGTCAGATCAGTTCAGTCATATGTGTCTCACAGACTCAGACCAATATTAGGAAAGCTATCATTGGTCTGTATAATTGGGCACAAAATTGAGAACAAATGGGTTAGGCCACTCAAACGAAGAATCACCGGTGAGTGGTTTGGAGACACGCACACAGTCATCTCACAAAAGTCGAGGCTAAAGTTATTGATGTGGCCTTTGGTCATGCCATCCACAGAGTTTGTACGAACGGTTTTTGAAAACGAACTGCCGGCTTGTTTAATCAAGTAGCAATAGATTCAGTGGTTATTAGCATTCGTCTGACTAGCTTCGGGGTAATTGGCTGGAAGTTTGCGAAAGACCTGACTTGAGTCAACTCCATGGTTTGTATCGGCAATATGTGCAACCACTGCATTGTTAATTGTTTTGTTCAAACCGAGACAGTCAGATTGCTGTTCGTTGATCCGTTTGGACAGAAGCCCAGTCGCCCGACCTACATACTCCGTTATACAACCACAGAGGAAAGAATACACAGACATAGATTGGTCGAGGACAGGCAAGTTGTATGAGGATCACCGAGGCAGCGTTGACCCAGGATCACCAGTGTTCAAACTTATGGTCAGCTGTCATCCGAGATGTCCGTCCAAAATACCGATCGTCCCGTAAGTGTGCACCCGGATTCCAGACCAAAAGGGCTTGCTCAAAAAACTGGCTTTCTAGCAAACGGCCTCAACAAACCGTCGTAACCACGGCCGAAATAGCTGGCACGAGGGTGTACACATATTTCGGATCATGTCGCTCGATTCCATCGTCTCCGTGTTTTGGTCCTCACGGTCCACGATCGATCAAACCTGGCTGTTGACGAATGTCTCCGTAAACGATTTAGCGTTTGAAAAACAACGCTGGACTGGAAACCAGCATGTATCGATGAGTGCGAACGGACAAAATATAAATGCACTTCCTTAACAGATTGTGTTATCACGATAATTTTTTCAGCAATTGATGGATAACTAAAAGCTCCACTCATGGACGAGACAGATTTACAAATTAGTGAAGGACTGACTGAAATTCAACAACTTTCTCATAAAATCTGAGTTGTCATGCTGTAGTTTTAGGGTTACGGCGCAGTTTGTGGACTAATATGACGTCTAATAGTCATGCTACCAGAACGATACGCGTCGCTTGATGTGTCTCAGTTTTGCAACCTTGTTACTGAGCCGTTTCTTATTTAGTCGTTGTTTTCCATATATGGGTACTGTGATGGACGCAGATGATTGGATGTGTTGTCGAGGTCGGCGTGGACAACTGGTTCGAAGGTGCTTTCCAGATTGAAATGCTTTGTTCTCTTGGGACGTCCATTGTCATGAAAAATATCGTGTGCAAATTGAACTGGACCAAATATCGTGCTGGAGTCAGATTACATTGGTTTACCGCGACTAAGGTGACAATGTGTCGATGTATGGGGAGCAGTTACCCATGCCGATACATTTTTTGTACTTTGGAGATGAAGCATACGCAGCATGAGTGTCATTAGATAGAATTGAACACCTCTTGACTATACGAGACTGTGCAGTAACTTTTTGATCTCCATTCCCGACTGATTTTCTTAGAAATTACGCCTGGTTATAACGTATCTGCGAATACTGACTCAAGATGGTTAGATTTTTACTTCTGGTCTGTAGAAACACGATTGTTGGATCCGTTTTGCACGCGGTACATTCTCGCTTTTTGTCTATCGACTTCGAAAGAATCCTTCTGAGTATTCTGGACTTACGATCTCCTTACCAATGATAGTGACGTTCATGTGTTTAAGAGTTGCCTGTAGGCTATACTTAATTGATCTTTCCGTTCAATTCCTTCTTTGCGAAAGCTACAGCTTTCCGCAGATCTGACAAAACATGTGTCTGGACCGAATGGTGCTCTCGGCAATCACATCCGCTATGGCTGTAAGGTCAGTTGCAACAAACCAAGGTAGAACGAGCGGTTAACTCGCATGGTTAGTTCCGATGAGTCCACTACGAAATGTACAACCGCTTACTGTCTCCGTTCCACGGACGATGAAGAGTTCGTGCCACTGAGAAACAGGATGCGATCAGTTACATACGTTCGAATGGAATGGTCAGTAGTTACCAACTACAGTGTGAGTTTGCTTCACGTATTCTCGTCCGCCGTAAACGTGTGTTTGGAAAAAATCACCCTTCCCCAAAACTCGTATTTGTCGAGATAATCGGGATTTCCGTTTTTTGCATTGCGTAAACGCCCGTTTTTGTTTGATTTTCAGTAATCGTACTTGCACTTGATCGGTCCATTAGGTGACCTAGACCCGTGTTTCACCTGTGGTTTGGGTAGCAAGGAAAGCTCATCCGAGGGCCATTCTATTCCTCATTTGCTTAAATCCCATGCTGCGAGGGTTATGTTCTTAGTTTTGCGACATACTGTGATACCATGCATTCCTTCTGTCCTGCAGATACCGCTCGTGATTCTCTGTGTTCCATTCTTGTCTTTTTCTCTCAGGGGTCGTAACAGTGTGACCAGCATGAAAATGGATTAAGGTTGCAATCGGTCTGGATCATGAGTGATAATCCAAAAGACCCTTGGCCAACGAAAAGTGAATGTCAATGTTTTCTGGCAAATACAGCCGGCTGGTTAATAAGAATTCAACATATTTGAAAACGTCTGAGTTGTAGACAATCATCGGACCGCGCACGATGATGCATTATAGACCTGAAACCTCGTGATCGATAAGTGCTTTATGGTGAACGGAATAGTCTACCGTCATCTCTGAGTGTCACTCACTAACTCATTTTTCAGCCACTTTGGGAGACATCTCGTGACCCTCGTTTCAAGTGTTCCTTCAGTTCTGTTAATATAAATGTTTCTGCAACTGCAAAAAGATTGACACTCAATGTCTAGTGGAGCGTATAAGACTTCACTTCCTACTTGGACAAAAAACAACCCTGTCGTCTGTTGGAGCAAAACAGGTTTTGTTGCGTCACGCGCACACTTCAATGTGACACCAACAATTTCGTCAAAAGTATTAGTCAACCTGTGGTATATGAAGGGGAGTTTGTTATATATAGCTTTTAAACATTCCCACAGTTGAACTTTTCGAAGAGTCATTTGTTTCACTTCCGGATAATGAGTTCCGGAAAAATGGTTAGTGTTATGGGGTTTCGTACAACGCCACTTGCTTGGCTTGCAGTCTATCATCGGAGTACAGTTTTAATGCTCTGTAAATGTACGAACTAGTATGCTGTACAATGAATGTTAAATGGGTCCATCTGAACGATGTCAGATCAAGAAGTCTAAGAATAGGAAACTAGGCTGTCCGTATTCGAAAGTTACTGAATGGTTTGGACAGACAAGGTCGAAATCCCGAATTGGTTTTTCGATTCGTTCAATTAGGAAGATATCGTCAGGTTGAATGCGCTCATCCCTAGAGAGGTCTATCAATGAATGCATCAGTAAAATCGACATGACATCGCTTCTGAGCATCTACCACGTCTATTTTTTCAAAACTTACACATCGGATGACCCTGCACGGTGAAAGTGATTATGTTGACTGAAATTGCAAATCCCGAAAGATGTGTAAAGTTGGATAGATTATATAATCACAAAATCTGTTTTGTTGACCGGTATTTGTGTGAATAAACAAATGACATCAGTGAAGTACATCCGGGCGAACCTGGTACGTGAGCCAGACGAGTACAGGCTACCGTGTCAGATGTTCGTACACAACAGGATAAAATGTGTATACACTCAGATCTGTCCAATCTAACACTCTTAATATGTAGCAGTTGTTTTATATATTTTAATGTTTTCTTGCTATTAAAGTTTTGCACCTTGAAGAGTAACAATATCGCTCTCATTGGCGACGCTCTCCCACATTTTAATATGTGCATGACTATACAGTCCGTTTTATTTGGCGCAAGTTTGTGAATAGTTCAGCCACTCGTATACCCTAACGAATGAATGTTATGGTGACCTGCTTTGTTCATTCCCTGGCTAATGGGGCCATAATGCCGAAAAACTCTAGACTAACTAATCAATTATCAGACGGGAAATCGATTTTATAAAAATGTGACATTTCTGAACTATTCGATTTCTTGTGCTACGTTTAAAGACCGCCATTGTACAGAAATATCTGAGGCCGGCTGTGTGAAATATTCGCGAAATTTGACACGTTATACATTTTAGATGTGCTAACTAATGAAATCCGAGTTGTATTGGAAAGTGTGCAATCGGTTTAGGATACAAAATTTACAAGGACATTTCAAGAGCTGTTACATATTGAAGGCGTCATATATGAGGAGTTCGAGTGTATGTAGATAAACTTTTCACGCCACATATTGCGCGGATTATCGTTTTGGACAGCTGTAATTTTAGTCCGAACCACTTCATCTATTTATATACTACTTATGACTGAACATTTCCCAAACCTTGGAATGTATCCAATTTTAGAATGTAACACGTTTTCAGTTTCTTGCCTAGTGAGACATTTGACGGACTTGAGTGTAACATGTGTGTCTTATTTGGATTCACAAAACGGTATCTTCTGGAATTGTCTGTTGGGCTGTGACAGAAACCGTGTTGTCTCATATAGTGGCTAGTCTGGTCGATAAAGTCTGCAGCGGTGAGTATTTTTCCCATCAGTCTTACCTTAGCACGAATGTTCACCAAGCGACTTACAGGACAGGTGAGACTGCGACTTGAACTGTCAGGAATTGTCGACGGAAACGAAAACAGACACTGTTGACAACGCGCTAGGGATGTACAGCTCCCGATCTCTCTCAGAAAGTGGCTTATGTTTGTCCGAGCAATTACATTGTGTAGCTATTTTGATTGTGTGCATCTGTAACGAAAATGTGTCCCGTTTTAGCGTTAGCCGGGATGATTGTGTCTTCGACTTTATGGGAACGCCACCGGGTGACAGTCAGTTCAGCATCGTTTTGTGTTTTGTTAAATTCATCGGACATTGGGAAAAAGGATGTCTCGTTTTCGGACGTCAAAACAATATCAGTTATATTTGCGATATCCGAAAAAGTACATCCTGCAGGTTCTGTAGCTGGTGATCGTCTAAGGAAACGATCGTCTAACAAGTCCACATTATCCATATGTTTCAGTCACTTGCCATAAATTCTGGTGTTTCATAATCTGTTTATTATGAACCTGCAAGCGTTGAGTAACGACATTAGGATCTAGTCCCTGGATAAGATCACTTTGTTCGAGGACGCCAGTGTTTACAGTGGATGGAGTGTATATCAACAAAAATGAGTTTAAAGAATAGGTCTATGTTACCGAAGCAGTAAAAGCACAAGAATCCTTCACACATACCAACACAATACACAAAAAATTATAGATTCACCAATCAAAGCTACATATTGTTCATTTCGGGATGTAACTGTACATATGCATGACCCAGCTTATTGGTGATATTACACGACTGCGTCATGTTTATAAGCTTAAACTGGAATCAGGCATATGATAATTCAGCCGTGTTTAATATGAGGTCAACGGCGCGGTGATCAATATCGTTGTTTCATTAAAAAGTTGGAATCCTGGTCATGGTAAGAATATGCACTGATGACGAACTCATTAATTACCAGACGTAGGCCAGCGACTACTTAACGCAGTGATCCCGCAAATTTCTCACTATTCTGCGTAGAAAAACGACTAATCGTGGTGCTACGGTTGATTTTCTAATGACTGCGTAAGCAACTAGCTTCTTGTACATCAGTCGACCTTCTCTCAGCCTCATTGTGATGGGCTTAAAAATCCTGTTCATGTGCATGTTATGTGGTTGCTGAGAATGCACTAAATTTATGAGTCTTAGCTTGCGATTTTTGGTTTTCATATTTGGTTTTGCTAGAGTTCAATCAGTTGTTTGATGGAGCTTGAGAGAATTCCGTTGTGGACTTCCAAACGACCCAAGCAAGCATCGGCAACTGATCCACGAATGAGCACAGCCTATTCGCCCTGGGTCTAGCTCAGAATGACAACTTATCATAGAACAGCTGTACATAATGAGGTGACAAAAACCAGCACCGTTTTCGAGGTCTTATTAAGTTGATTAGTTCGTTTATTAGAAGGACGCGGTAGAACAGTGTGAACCCATTCAATCCGGACTCGCGGTGGAGCTTATCGTAAGTAATTTAGGAGCTTTATAGCTAGTAAAACTACTGCTGCTCTCTGTTTTACGTGCGTTGTTGAGGTACCCAGCCGTTTGATCAAACTGGTAGCACACCAGTATTCCATTTTATTGTTCGTCACATGAACACTTCGCAAATAATGACTAAATTTAGGATCAACTAAGGGAAGTTTATTGAGTATTGGTGAGCTTATGTACACAATCCCCCATCGTAAATTACGTAAATTTCTCCTATATGGAGTGCCTAAACTCAATTGGAAAGGAAATTTCAAGCAGGGGTCTACTACCGTCGACTGTAAGCATTGGGGACTGTACTCCAGTTCCATCACAAAAGGGCCGTAATTAATTAGAAATTTGAAATGATGCTCATCCATAATCATGGCAGTCTTTTTGTAGTACAAACATCCCTAATAAGGTTTATGAGGTTTTGATTCTATGTCACGCATCGTCGGAATTTACGCTTCATTGAGTAATTTTCAGAGCCGAAAACTCCATACTACAGACCACGAGTAAACCCTATGAAGAATCGTCTCAGAAGACTACTGCCTTGCGACCTGCACACAAGAAAGCTAACAGCATTTGGTTTGTTAATGACAGTGTTTGAAACATTTCGGTTACAAAGAGTTTCTTTGCTGTTCGATGCAATTGTACATCCTTACCTCGATTTGTCTACTGGAGTATATTGACCATACACTGGGAGAAGTATTCAGTAGAAAGAATACATGGGCCGACCGGTACCTATACTTTATCAGCCTCGTTTCAGGAGCATATCTGCTCAAGTATAACTCGTGTCATGTCAGTTTTTTGTATACCTTATTCAAATTTGCAACGGGAAATGATTGTTTCACATCTGAGGCATGGTCACATGCTAAATGTATATCGGTGTGTTCAAAGTCACTCGTTGAGACTGCAACACCACGTATGTGTCCTAAAGTACAAACAACATTATTTTAGTGATACGTTATATATCACCTGAAATACCTTGCTTGAATCTGCCATAAAAGTGTCGCCTAAGGTTGCTTTGGGGAATGTCATGATGCTAACACTTTTGATGTTATTCCGGGTTCGCAAGCAAAATGACTATCTGGACAAATCTGAAATAATGTATATCCATTAATGTCAGTGCTAACAAATCATTTTTTTAAGTATGCCTGATTTATACCTCTAATTATACTATCATTTCACGTTGTTCAATCTTATAATCACTATTTCTCAAACAATTATTCTCACGTATTTTCTCCCTTCGCAAAGTCGGCGCTTCACAAACATTTTAAGCGTCATCCAATCTGTGCAAGTTGTCACCCTCAACAGTCACTTGTCATCAACCGTATGAAGGTTCTTTGATGCTTACCTTTCAATAAACTTCACAAATAGAATAAGTTTTTCAGGGTGAAGATCGCCGACATTCGATTGCACTTTTCGCATTCGGATAAGTTTTCCGGCCGGCCTCTTTCAAAAAGAGGCACTTGTGTCGAGTTTCGCTTCTGTTATAGTTTGTCAATAGCGTATATTCTGGTCATGGTCACACTTTAATGAGGCAATCCTGCCGATTACTGCGTCAATGATCCCGAATTAAACACGACTGAATTATCATGCCTGAACTCTCAACCGCTTTTGCTTGTGAATAATATCTGGTTTATTCAAACGTCTTCGTCGGGGACAGTTATTGCTTGTTGACTGCAATCAACAACTATGTCATTAGGACTTCCGAAATATGTCGAAGTCTCCCGTTCTTCTAACCCTGCTAAATTGGAGAGTTTTTCTGCGTTTGAAAGCTGCGATCAAACGTGTGATGTTTGACTTGAAAGTAGCCAAATTCCCGATTACTCATCGAGATCACTAATGTTGACTTACCAGATGAAGACCGTTACAACATGTTTCAAACTGACTGTAACAGATTACTTACAGCGTCTTCTCGTAGTACACAATGTGATTGCGTGCAATACTGGTTGCACCATGTAAAAAATAAATCAGCGGAGCTAGTACATGTGAACTCAAACAAAACTGTCTGGAGCTTTTATAGCGCTCGATTCCCTAATGGTTTGATAATGACCAAGACAACTAGTACATGCAAGTAAATATTGTGCTCGTGGTGGCGTATTTTTTGCAATAGATGTCAGTTTCCATAATTCCATAGCCCCTGATGACATCAACCTTTTGGACATAATGTGGTATTCAAATAGAAACATTTGTCTGTTGACAACTGTGAATTGCATTCAAATCTAGTGTTTGACGATTTTTGAACTAATGTACTCTTTCGACATCTCGAGTGCAGCTGGTAAATGTGAGGTTTTCGACAAATGCCGATGGATTGTTTACTTCAAACTAAGATCCATCTTATGGTATGATTTCTCATCAAGTTCCTCGTTTGACTCTGACTGAAATGTTTCGAGTTGTTGTCCCGCTAATGCGTGTGGTTACTGTCTGACTGTTACGGTTTGTCTTAACACAACCATTTGGCACAACGTTAACGTCAGGTTAATGCAAATTATGTTCGTGGCTTTTAGCTAAACCGACAAGAGAGCGACGTTTTGACCATTTGAAAACATGAGTGTTGGTACGTTGTTTGTATGCTCCCTG